>JAMKCH010007521.1:0-31875 GCA_023653785.1 Ophioderma brevispina | reverse complement strand
TTTTTTTTCCAAACAAGGGTCATACTATTCCAGTACGGGGCACAGCTTTTTCGTGAGAATTTCTGTGTAGTGGGCTTCTCGCAATAGCCGGACACTATGTAGGGATATCACTAGTGCAACATAATCTGTCCAGCAATCGAGACATATTGAATGACAACCACATGAAAGATGTATGTATTGAAAAAGAGAGACAATTGCAAGCCACTTTTTAGCCCTCACCCCATACCCCCCACCCAGATACATCCTCACTGTCAAGAAACCATACACAATGTTTGCCAACTGTCCCATAACCTGCCCCCCCACAAAAAAAAAAAAAAAAAACGGCCAACATTCCTAACCACCTCCCACCCAATGAGCATAATAATGATAAATGTCAACGACTATGACAATGTCACACAAGGACTGAAATGCACTTGTAAAAACATGTATTAAGCTTATTCAGTCAGGGTGTTTACATCAGGGTAACTCGGCTGTCTCATTAATTCCCAAGTTTGATGGCGTCCCACTCTCGTGAACAATTTTTACGATCATCATATTTGATTGAATATGACATTCGGAAGAGGACACGTTTTTGACGGACATATTTATACACTTGCGGGTTGAAAAAACCAAAGTGCTTGATTATTTTCGATATAAATGTTTTTGTATTATAGATCATTCAAGTAGTATATTCCAAAATTCAGATTTAGAGGCGTGTTGTCTTCTGGAGCACTTTATGGTTTATGAAACTTCATGTTCGGGAAAGGACATCGATTTTGATGGAACACCGACTTCTAACATTTGATCATGTGAGTACAGGAAAACAGCCCCCCAAGTGTTCAATACATATGTAGCACATTATAAACTAGAGTTTTTACAGCACAAAGATTCACAAATCAATAGCCTAAATATGAAGGAGGACATTTTTTGACGGAATTTACCACTTAATTTCAAAGTGACACTACATGTTAATACAAGGTCACATTCTTTTAACATTTCTGGATTATTAATTACTTGCTCCAAATGCTTATTCCAGAAGGACTGAATGTTGTCCAGGTTTCTTTCTTGACAGTGTTGAATTGACTCAAAGATTAGCTTAATCAAATGGTAGATGGAATTTTAAGCAATTCAATACAAAGGTTCATATGTTGTTAGTCATCAAGAATTCAATAGGTTTTTTGCAGTGAATGGTAGTGCTTGTGGTGGTATTTACAAGTTGGCACTAGTATACCATTTATGAAAAAGTACAGACATTGTTTTTTGGGTCCCCTTGTGGTGTTCAGCCAAGAGTACCCTGATTGTAAAACAACCCTTTACAAAAAAAAAAAAGTTTTTTTTAAATATAAACTATGACAGACGATAAATTATGACCCTATACTAGTAAATTATACAAGTCCACACTAAATGTGTATAATCTATCTCACCATTGCCATGTGAAATCTATGTTTAGTATTTTGGTCTTATGTTTTGACAGCTCGTGCATGTGGAAACAAGGTAAAAAAATACACCACAGTTATCAGTAATTATTATTTACAGTACATTTAATTAAAAATGCATAAATAGAAATGATTCTTTACAGCCGTCTGTTTTAAACAAAACTTGGTACAATCAGGAAAAAAATGGTTAAATATGAAATTTAAAATAAGTAATTCTTACAATGCATAATACTGCCCACTAAACCCTCCTGTAAAGAGTCTCAAAAAAGCCACACCCTGCAACTTGTAGCTTTTTGAGCCACCGTAAGTTGTAATCTTTAAAAAGGATGAGTTATTTTGTGGCTTGCAGTAAATTAGTCATAGAAAGTACCCTTGTGGCTTTTTTTTAGCCCTTGGGCATATCAATATTATTTACATTTAATACCGTAGAGTCAAAAGAATAGGACCGTGATTGATTAGATTTATCAAAAAAACTATTGAGCTGATAAAATAAGTTTTAATATTCGGAAACAAGCATGTTCTTCCGCTTATTAGGAAAAAAGAATAACCGAAATTCATCATTCCTCACCATTGTTATGCCTGTTCTGCCAAAGGAACCCATTAAATCCAGCTGTCCAAGGAATGATGATGTTGAATATTTGTTAGGACCTGGGAAATGACTGGTGTCATTGAAATGTAAATGAGATGTAAAATAGCAAGTTTCAAAAACAGATTAGCATGGTCTGCACAAAATCAAAATAATGAATAAAATAACAAATCTGAATGTATTCAAAAACTAACTTGGCATCTGGTGGAAAGGTAAGTATTCAATGGCCTCCAGATCCAGGGGTTACAACAAACTTTTATAGTTGAAACTTACTTCCAGACCCATTTTCCTATTGAGGTCAGGGACAGTTTGCCTTGCAGTTACCGCAAGCACACTGTACACCTTGCACAACAGTTATTGTCCCCGCCGAACGAAGTTAGGGAGGGGACTATAAAATGGGCTCAGTCCGTATGTACGTATGTATTGTCCGTGATAAAAATGTTAACCCTGGAACATTGTTTCATATCTTTTTTTCTGGATGAGTAGAGTAGCCAAAAAGGGTATATTGTAGGTGGGGTAAACCCCCCTATAACCATGTATCATACACCCAGGGTCCTCCCCTAGTGTCTTACAGGGGGTGGGGGAATGTCCGTATGTATGTAGGTCCGTGATTTGATAAAAATGTTAACCCTGGAAATTTTTTCGGTCATATCTTTTTTTTCGGGATTGAGCTAGAGTAGCCAAACTTGGGAATATTGTAGGTGGGTTAAACCCCCTACTAACCATGTAAGTCAACCCCCAGGTCCTCCCCGAGGTCTGTAGGGGTGGGGGAATGTACGTATGTATGTATGTCCGTGATAAAAATGTTAACCCTGAACATGTGGTCATATCTTTTTTTCTTGGAATGAGCTAGAGTAGCCAACTTGGGTATAGTGTAGGTGGGGAAACCCCCCTACAACCATGTAATTCATTCCCAAGGGTCCTCCCATAGGTCTGTCGGGGGTGGGGGAAAGAAAGGGTCAAGGGAAAAAAAAGGTCCACATAAACAGAAATGTAACATTGTGCCATATTGGGTACGATTATCTGGAGTCTATGAGTGCTACGTTGATGTAACTTGGTGGGAAAGAAGCCAGGTTGATGAGTTCTCGACTTATTAGGTTTTGGGTGTAAAATATGCTAATTAAAAGTATCTAATTTGCATTAATTTATGTAAAAAAAAAGAAAAAAATCTTGTGTACAAGTTTTCTGGAGTTCGTAAGGCGTTAATGAGTGTAACTTGGTGGAAGAAGTGGGCTGAAGAGTTCTCAACCTGATTAGATTTTGGGCGTTAGTTCGGGTAAATTTAAAATGCAAATGAGCTAATTGATATGCAACTATCAACGTCAATGCGAGGTGGAGGGGGGCAAAGTATCCACAACAAAGGTATTAACATATGTAGTACCCTATGTTCTTCATGAAGTATTCTTTTTAGTTTTGGGTGTACACGTGGTCGTCTTTTGGGTTTGCCAGCCTGTTTACTTTTCTTAGAAAATGTGAAAAGAAAATACGATGTTGACGCCCCTTTCTAGAACTCGTTTGGGTCCCAATTTCCAATGTGGTCATGATTTTTTAAAAAATAGTGTGCCAAATTGAATAAATTATCATATTTTTTACTAAATTAGTTGAATTTTCAGGGATTTTTGCTATGATGAATTTTAAGATTTCTGGACGTCATTTCACCAAAAGGTAAACAATTTTTTTCGAGCTAGGGGTGGCCAAAATAAGAGTGGACCTGTGCAGTTTTAGTCGTCATTAGTGATCGCGATATCGGCGGGGGACATATTTTACGCATCGCGTACCTACGAGTTCGCCTTGTTATAGCAATGGTCAGGAAATTGAGACTATGGAACCACCAAGAACTGACAACATGAAGCATCAGGAAAAAGACGGCTGCCAGGTCCCAAGCTATCATTGCTCGAGTGAGAAAGGCTCTGAAGAAGAACCAAAATCAGCTCAATTCTTGGGTTCATTCTCAGAGCTTCTCTCACTCGAGCAATTTAGCTTGGGACCTGGCCATTCCTTCCTCCCGATGCTTCATGTTGTCAGGGCTAGAATTTGGCGAGGAATCGAGAAGTCAATTCTCGCAACGATTATTGCATTTGATTTGAGGGGAATCATTGTTGATTCTCGTAAAACTTTAGAACTTAACACAGCGATTGAGATGATTCCCGCAAAATCATTTGAAGAATCAACAACCGTTCTGCATTTCTTCTACGAAATTTACCCATGGTTTTGCCGTTCTTGGTGAGTTCCATAGTCATGGAATTTTCTGACCATTGCTATAATAACCTGTTTGCAAGTGCACGGTGTGCTATATGTGGGAACTGCTAGTAAACTATGAATGGGTCTGCAAGTAGGTTTTAACTATAAAAGTTGGTGTACATCGGATATGGATGGCCATGAACTAAACCTTTCCCCAAAGATGCCAAGTTAGTTTTGAAAAAATACTATGATTTGTTAATTAGTCATTATATCAATTGATTTTGTGCGACCTGCTATCTGTTTTTGAAACTCGCAGGTTTACAGATCATTTACATTTCAATGACCCGTCATTCCCAGGTACTCGCACATATTCAAGCATTCAGTCATTCCGTGGGACAGCGATAAATCCCATAGCAAAAGGCAAAAAAGTATCGGACAGTTCCGGAACTATACGGGAAGTTTCCGGTAAGATATGTTGCTTGTATATCTTGAAGGTACCCAAAAGTATCCACTATCGGGTACTTATTGGGATATATTCCATAGCTACCCGCTAGTGGATTAACCTATTCAGATACTAGGTAGCTGAAGTGGTAAAGCCACAATCAAATGCTAGGATTGACATGTTCCATGTGGTATCCCCTAGGTATCTGAAAGGTCCACCCCTAGCGGATTACCTTTCCAGATACCTATATCTGAAAGGTATCCGCTAGTGGATACCTTTCAGATACTCCATCTTCAAGAGTACACAATCAAATGCTAGCTATCACATGATCCCACCATTGTAGACTCTTCGGATTTTACTTGGTATCCTGAAGAGTATCCACAAAGGGCCTTGAACAAGGAATATGATTTGGTCTCTCTTTACTTCCTGTAACTTGATAGACAAGTTTACCGTTCACCAAATTCAGAGCTTATTACAACTACTGCCATGTACCACTAGTAATTCTGCAGTTCAGTGTGAATACACATGCTGTAGTGACGGCCCACCTGTTGTTATCTGATTCTCATCCCATGGATTTTAAATCTTCTACATGGATTCTGTATGGGGACATGCTAGCTGTTATCTGTGCTGTGAGCGCTATCTCTGCATGCTGCTTATAATCTCTGACCGGTTAGTTGTGCACACAAAAGAAACCCAAAAATTTGTCACTTAAGCTTCTGCATGGCCCATATAGTGCAGGCCATATGAATTATACATGTAGGCTCGTTGGTTGATCAAATTGATGCATGCATGTTTATATAACTCTAATTTTGCGTGGCTATATTTGTTGAAGCAAGCTGTTATAACCCTACTTGTTTTGAATAGTTTTTAATCAGTGTGTTTTAACTACATGCACACTACTTCATGTATTTCCATGGTGTATTGTCATTGTGAAGTGATGAACATTAATGTATTAAACTGCAACTACTGTTCCTCTTTAGAGGTGCTCCTACAAAACCGAAGAAAGTTCAAACTACAAGAACAACAATGGCCGCCCTTCGGGGCGTTTTGGCGGGAATTAACTGGCAAAGACCACTGGAAAAAGGTGCTATCGGGATAGTATCGGATACTATAGTAGCGGGATAGTAGCAGGATACTAGTAGGCGGTATAGATCCGATACTAGCTACCCGGCGTAGAATAGCGGATACTGTTCCGATACTATCACAGAGAGCCATGACCATATATGGACCAAAAAATGTGCAGTGTTGTGAAAAACTAACCGATCTGTTCCGGTAGGCATTCCGATACTATCCGCTACTACGCTAGTAGCGGGATGATAGTCGGATACTGTATCGGGATAGTATCGGATACTAGTTAGCGGGATAGTATCCGAACTAGCTATACCCGTAGACTAGCGGATAATGTTCCCCGATTAACTATCCAGGAGCCGTGACCATATATGGACAAAAAATTTGCATGTGAACACTATCCCGATACTGTCTGAGATATCGGATACTATCCCGATACCACTGTCTATTATTTGCTATGGGATGGGTTCCTCGGCAAACAGGCATAACAATGCATGTTAGGGAATGATTGAAATTTTGGTGATTCTTTTTTTCAAGGAGCGGAAGAACAGGGATTATTTCGAATATCTAAAACTTTTCTTAATCAAGCTAAATATTGTTTGATTAAAATATAATCATCACGTCCTATTCTTTTTGACTCACACTGTTTATAAATAATAGGTCCATTGCCGACTTTTTTTTGCTGTAGCTTTTGTAGCTTACAGTACATCAGTCGATAGATAAAACTTTTTTAATATATCTTCTTTTACTGCCAGCTACAAAAAACCATGTGGCATTTTGTGGGCTACAGTAAATAACTAACAGAAATGGCTATATTTTGTGACTGTATATGGCCGGCAGAACGCCTTATAAAAAACCGAAAATAGGAGGTTAGGGTTAAAGAACAAAGACTGCCCTTTCCAATGGGGTTTGTTTGATCATATTTGCTCTTGGTAATGTCAATCCAGTATATATATTAAATTTAGTGACCAATACACCAAATAAATTTGTGCCCTTTTATTGAATAGGGCAGAGTTGTTAGTTTGCAGTTTGTCAAAGAATCAGATGAATGCAAATGAAATTCAGTGGACTACTAATTTGTTGGATAAAAGTTTCATACCATGCGTGATGATAACATTGACAAATTGTTGTTGTGATGGAACAGATGGTCATTTCCACAAGTGGTGTAACTTTTGTACCCTGGGGTCAAAATTTTAAAAGTACTGGTTATTTGTTATTTCACGAAAAAAGTTAATCACAAATGATCCAAATTTTGAATTAATTACTGTTTTGGAGCTTAATTAGTTGCCAAAATGTGTCAAAAAAATTTTTTGGAAAATTGTGGCATATTGGGTAAATTTGAGCAAAAATCAATTTTTGTGAAAAGCCATTTTTCAAAAAATGTAAACATAATTTTCAGCAAAAGAGATTACTATTTAATTCTAAAGTCTAGTAGTTCAAAGGTACACTGCTTTTTGACTAGTCGTTGGTTGAATCATAAATATTTTGAAGGAAGAGCAAATTTTGACAGAAAATCTCATATAAACTCACAATTTGTTAATTTTTAAATAGGTTTCATGCGCCAATCCTGGGTTTCACAAGGGGGGAAAGTTTCCGGGAATTTTGGAAACTTTCCCGGAAACTTTCCGGGAATTTGAGGGCCCCGGGAATATTGGGATTTTCGGAAATTTTCATTTTTGGCATTTATGAAATTTAAACATTGTAAAACATTAATACCCAGAAAAAAATTACAAACCATTGTGTTAGGGGCCTTTCCTTTATTGTTACCGTTAACTTAAAAGACTTTTAGTTTTTAGTTTTACAAGCAGTATTATTTTCAGATTTTATCAGAAACAAAGGTATGTAGTTCATGGGGCACTCGATTAAAATCTAGCCAAAATCATTGAAGTGAAAAATGTGCATTCCCAAGTGCACTACTACAAAATATTGAAAGGTCTTGTTTCTGGGGGACTATTTTAACATATTTTTAAATACATTTTGTGTTAGGGACCTTTGAATTTGCATTAGAAATTTGGCCATTTTGATAGTTTTATTAATCTCCCTCGCCCTCGGACTAGATATCTAGTCATTTGAATAGACGGTTCAAGAGTGCACCTTTGCTAAGCCCTAACTGGACATTAAACTCATTGGAAAGTAGTGGGTTCTAAAGACTCATGTTGACCATTTATAACAAAATTTTACAAATTGACGACTTTGTCTACATATTTAATGGGGAACTCAAATTTTAATTTTATTTGTAGCCTGTTAAAAGCATTTGGGTTGATCATTGCACGTTTTAAAGCAACCCAAAATAGGCTAAAAATAAAAAAAAAATTGTGGAATTTTTGTTTCCTCAATATCTCCAACATCAGCGGATGGCTGAATTTCCATGAAAATGTTCATGGTTCATACCTGTTACAGGAGACAGTCAAAACAATTTAAAGCAAGTTAAAGTTGATTTTGCAAGATACGTCTCCTAATTGACTAGGTAAAATCAGGTGGTGTGGTTTACGAAACTTTATGCAAAACTACAAGACCAGTGAGTGATAGAACAGAAATTAAGGCTGACCCTAACATGAATGTTTTGTTAAAGAGTTTTGGTTGGTATTCATTTTCTCGCTTGTTTAAACCATGCGGGTTTTGCTGAGTATTCTCTGTAGCATTTCAGTTGTACGAGTTAATATCCTATCTGACACAAAAGGACATTACACTTTGTAATCAATTTCAAAAGATTGTTTTGAAAAATTCCGAAAATTTCCTAAAAATCCCATAAAGTCCCGTTAATTCCAAAATTTCCATGGAGGAAAAATTTCCGCTCTGGAAAAATTCCCGGGGAATGTGGCAAACCCTAGACCAACCCCCATCATGCTCCCTGTACTTAATCTCTTCAATGATGGTAGTCCTGACACACTTGCAGAAAAATCTGTAAAATTCTTAACAAAGTTGAATTTTAAACTTGCAGTCGTTTTGGAAGTGACAGTTAACTTTTAACATGTTTCGGCGAAGTGAAAAAGATGTTACCATGGATGGCTTTTGTTGATAATAAGTGAGAAAAACGACTCTAACTTTGCATTGCAACAACAGATTCATTCATTCCAATTATAAGGAGATACAAAAAAAAATTAGACTTAGCAGGTGTCACAACAAACAAAATCTTATAGGTGAAAATTTACTTGTATATTACGAATTATCTGGTTGCAAGGTAAACGAACATTTGTTGTTAAAAAAACATTAAATCCATGTGAGGACTCCTTGTGCAAATTTCTTCAAATGCGGTACTTTTTGAAACAAATACAATTTTTAAGAAAGATTTTTAAGTATAAAATTCTTAGAATTTGCAAATACACAGTCGTTTCAGGAGGGGACAAAGATGTTAACAAATTGTTTCATGACCTGTGTTGTTAATAACACAGAAGCTGGGTATTTATAATTTTGCATTTGAAAAAGGCTTATTCAATTTAAGGTTACAAGAGGTGAAGAATTCCTTAGGTTGACCAAAGAAAAAAGCATGCAGGACACTTGTATTACACAGAGTTTGCAGGCCCCCAACAGTGGACTGGAACACGCTGTTTAATATAAAAAACAAGAAGAAAATCACTGGTGTGCTCAATTCTCGAGCATTGGTTAACTAAAAACATAACATTGGCCTTAAAAAACATCAAACTTTGTGTGGATGCTTTTTACATGGCCATGATTTGTGAAAAAATATATTTTGGGGCAACATGTGTTAACACCAAATGAGAAAGGTTATTTATTCTATCCGCAAGAACCACTAGAACTTAGAATTTGCCTATTTGACAGTGTATTTTTTCCATTTCAAGCTGTTTCATAAGCTTTCATTTATTCCAGTTTTTGGAGTTTTATGTAAATCATAGCCATGGATGAACATTCATAGCAGGTTTGTTCTTAAACAAGATGTGATGTGACATACCAGTGTTAACAAAATAAAAAAAAAGATGCAAGCGCCAGGGCCTTCCATGCCAAAACGTGGAGACACCATCTTTGATTTGCTTTCATTTTGCCATGCATCTAGCTTTTTGATTTCCAAGGTCACAGAGCCACCAAAAAAATCATGTTCTATTCTTTTATTAGCAGGCCTGTCGAAGTTTATGACTGAGCAGCAAAATTCAGTCATTTGGGTTGACATCAAATCAATTAATGCCATTCTATGAGACATCTGCTGAAATTCTAACATTCCAGCGCATTACCTGATTCATTTGTGATACGGGGCCACTACCAGTGATCAAGTGATTATGAACCTCGTAATTAAAGCTTAAATGGTGATCCCTTTAATTCTCAGGGGATCACTACGAATGAATTATTTCTGCTGCAGAGTTTTAAATTACTCTAATTGTATGACCGGAGAGCAAAAAAATGATGCCCTCTCAACCCTTAATTGATCACTAAAATTACCCCTCCCAACTTTCTTTTTATTTTTGTGTGTGTACTTTGAGTAGATTTCTATAGTAGATTCAGTGATGGTAGAGTTATGTGCAAGCGTTTGATTTCATCATTACTCAAAATAGGGGACAGAATAATCCAGAAAATCTCGATTTCTTCGAATTACCAAAAGGAGATGATTTGGTTTGAAAGAACTGGCCAACTACAAAGTAAAGTTATGTTGTTCGTGCCAGTCAATTACTGATTGTGGCAGTTTGTCCTTATGCTTTAAACAATGTTTAAGTACCATAGGCCTATAAAATAGTACGTTCTTCACTTTGATACAGTGCAATCGATATATTACCAAACACTAAACGGATGATTGCTTTGTAAATTAAAATTGAGGGCCCAATTACGATTACAAATTGTGTTTCCCCAAATGCTTGTATTTTCATTGAACGCAAAGTGTGTCTACCACAGAATTGGTTTTAAAAGGCTACCAACAACAGCTTTCACCTGCTTTCACATGAAACTTTCTGGATTTAGTTTGCACTTTCTTTGAACATTATAGGGTTTATGCTTTGGTTATTGATTGGGGGACTGTGAATGGCCCCAACTGCCTCAGGGTTGGCTATCGTGGCTATAGCGCACCATCATACCACAAATACACAGACTAAAGTTTCTTTTTATACTAATCCCCCCCAATTTATACCTCCCATACAGAAAGTAGAGGCTATTCCACTTTCAACTGGAATCTTGTATAATTCTTTTGCATCTGATAAAGGCATTTCTACAAATTCAAAATTGTGGTATTGCTAATTTGCACTAGCTGGGTCAACAGACCATGGACAGTACAAGGGGGGGGGTCGGATTTTATGACACAATGCACTTAAAAAATAGTAAAGGTTTTCATTTGATGGTCAACTGAAATGTAATAATTACACATTTAAAATATGAATCAAGAAACAAACAAATTACAACATACTTTAAGATAATCCAAATTATATACTTTTACGTACAATTAAACTCATGCAAGAAAATAGAGGTCTCTGGTACATGCTATGCATCCTCCTGTCAAGTTGGGTAATTTTAGTGACTTTTTCACATTGGTCACTCAATTTTTTGGCCTGTATCATACATGTACATGTAGGACACAGCAGTAATTTCATAAAGGATAGAATTCTCAAGAGTCAAAATTGAGTCAATCTCAAAAAGTAAGGGTCAAAACATTTAAAGCAACATAATATCACAAACGGAAGGTCTCTAGGGGCATGTACCATTTCTATAATGGGGTCAGTGTGCCCTGAAGAATGAAATGGGAAAAAATTTAAATAAATAGTTCACGTTAACAAGGAGAATTTTCAAGGAAAAATGTCAAAGTTATTCGTCTCAGTTTTAAACCATTTGTTAGAATAGAATGATTACTTGTTTTTTATTGCAAATCAAATGACTGCATTTGCTCAGAGTGTGAAACTTAATGAACAATTTCTATGAAACCGAATGGAATCATGAATTTCTGTGGTGATCTCAGCTTAGAATTTAATCCCAAGCAATTCATGGCAAAAAACTCAAGTGTATGGTGAACTCTTTGTTTTGGCCCCCTGGAATGACCTGCAGAGTAGGCAAATAGTTATAACAAAAATATTGTGTTGTTAAAACTGGTTACTTTGAATAATTAATGGCAACACAAGCTAAGGCCTGCAATAATGTTGTATATATGCATGTACAAAAAATGTCACCTCCGAAAAAAAACGATTAGAGGGTTATATTCTCTAAAACATGCACAACATGTGTTTGGTCAAAGCTTATCCATTTTATTATGGTTAAGAGATTTAAGGAATCATTGATTAGTTAATTAACAACAAACAATTCAGGCACATACTGTTCACCAAAGGACATGTTGTGTCTGGCATGTCTATTAAAATGGCAACAACAAGTAAACAAATAAACATGAATACACTGTATTAGTCAAATTTATCCATCTGTATGTTATAAATCATTTTTATCATTTGAATAGATTCTTTCCAAGGTAAAACAATCAACAGTCAAACACAGTAAGGCCTCACAAGCTCCAAAAATGAGCAATTTACATTGTTAACAAAATTATGTCTATCTCCGCGACAAAAAATTCCAGTCTCAGGAAATTTTAAACGTGATTGTGCAGCACCCTTGGTGATTGTCATCCTATCATGATGAGGCCTCATACTAATCATTACAACAGAGATATCAGCAGCAAGAGAGTTCTATTAAGCAAGGCTAGTAAAGCTGAGATGTTTAACTTAACTGTTTCGGAAGTCGGAAGCTGACAAATGGTTAGGACGAGGTGAAAGGTGCTAACGGAAGGTATTTGCAGGGTTTATAATTTGAAATATGTTTGTGTTATTTTTAAACTTTTATTCAAGGAAGATTTAAGCAGTTGAAAAATTAAAGAAGTTCAAAAACATGCATTGTATCTCTTTAAAAAAGTAAAACACTATCAGTTCATTGTTGCGAAAGTGACGAAAATGTTAAACGGAAAAGTTAACATTGAATTCGAATTGCGCACAAAATCTTAAAGAAGGCGAAGGATCAAACTTATTTTGCAACTAAATGAAAGTCATATGGTAGTTGTTGCAATACACAAAAAACAGACGAGAATTCTGATAAATAAAAAAGGAGTAACAGTTGTTTTAAATAAGCATCATTTGTTAACGGAAAATGGCACCTCCGAAACGCTGAATGCCAACAACCGTCGCCGGGACATGAGAAGCAAGAAAATGTGCAACAACAATAGCAATATAGGTTGGACACTTGGTCTATAATAAATAATAAAACAATAAAACTGGGAATTCATGCAGGAAAAACGTTACAGGCTTTGTGAGAAAGTAGATGTATTTGGGGTACAACCAAAAAAAAAAAGGTGCCAATTTGACCAACATAAATGCCCAAAACCCCCAAAAAGAAACAAAGTAAGGTGGTTTGTTAAGCAAGCTGAGCTAGCCCCTATAGAGGATAGTTACACAGCAAATATCTTTGAAATTCTTCATTGAATTAGTGCGATTACATATCATGAAGTGTCCAAATTGAAAGTTACACCAATGATTGTGGACCAAATGGCCATATGTAAATTATAATAGAAATGTTCAATCCTGCTCTTTTACAGAGTTAAAAATGTGTCCACGGAAGATCTGAGCAATATTATTCTGAAATGTGCTGACAAAATCTTGCAATTTGACCCAATGGCCCACTTGGTTGTTAAGAAACATCTTCCCTGTCTTTGCTCCCTCTCTTGACCAGGATTGTTAATACCCTCCTATCCTCTGGATGCTTTCCTGTTCAACTTCGTAGAGCTATTATAACTCATGTGTGATCAAAAAAACATTTGGAATAAGCAAGAGCTGAGGAATTACAGGCCTGTATCCAATTTGCCTTTTTTGGTAAGTTATTAGAAAGTTGTTTCTCTGCAAGTTGCGGAATATGTTATTCTACAGCCTTTATGAAAGAACTTGTTACGTATCGGTCTGTGCCCAGCACTGAGACCGAACTTCTCTCTTTTTCAAGATACCATTTGCGAGCCATTGACCTTGGCCAGAGCTGTAATTTGGTTATTATGCTGGTCTTGACCGCTGCATTTGATTACTGTGGACCACAAAATTCTTATGCAGCGGTTTTGGTTAACTCAGGATTTGGCATTAATGGTACAGTTAAAAACTGTTTTCAGGTCCTATCTTCACTCTTGGACTTGTCAGTTAGAGTTATGGAGGCAGCTATTCGGCATTGTTGATCTTGATTATGGAGTCCCCCAGTGTTCTGTGTCATTAGTCGGCCCATCAAGCATTTGTCTACTACACATGCATCATTGGCCACATTATGCGTGAGCATGATGTCCATTACCATCTTTATGCTGAGACGGCCAGCTTTTTACTACCTTTGACCCTATCCGTCCTGGTGACGCTGCCTGATCTCCTGTTCAAAGTATCTCAGTGCATCATGCATCTCAGGAATGATACGCAAATAAGCCGATCTGAACATCCTAAGACTGAACTGTTTATTGCTTGCTCTCCTCATCATGATCAACTTGGCACTATAATGGACTGTCCATGTTGATGGTAATCAATGGTACTGAGATCCACTTCTCTTCGATAAGGTGTTGTTTTTTTATCATGTTATGACAATGTCCAATCACATGACTGCAATTTCAAGTCTTTGAATTGGCAGCTTGCCAACCTCAACCATGTCAGATGGTTCCTCGATTTAATTCCTGTAGTAATCTGTTGCTGGCTCGATCCTTTCTAGACTTGATTATTGCCTCTCTCTTTAACAACATATATGTTAAAGATCTCTGGCATCTCCAAAAACTGCAATATGAGTGCAAGACCATCTGCATGGACCAAAGAGCAGTCAACTTCTCCCCTCCTAAAGCTACATTGGCTGCCAGTTGCTGACCCCATTAAATTCCGTACTCTGGCCAAACGTCAGTGTCGTAACCACTTTTTTTCAGGGGGGGAAGAGGGGGGCGCACACATTGCGGGGGGGGGGGCAAGCATCAGGGCCCAAATTTTTTCATATCGGACAAAATTCTGAAGGGGGGGTTGGCAACTTAATGTACTGTCCCTCGTGGAGTGCGTAAAAAGGCCAATTTTTATACATCTACAATGCATCCCATACCTTATGCACCCAATCAGCACATGAGCATATATATTCACATTCGTAGTACAGAATCATAGTATCAAGGTATATATGTTTCCCTTATGTAAATAGAACACATGTTGCAGAATACAATCCTTTTCAGGGGTGCAAGATTCCCCACAGGGGGGAAGCTGCCCCCCCTGGTACGCCACTGCCAACGATAAGCATATGCATACCTCACAACCTGCTGTTATCTTTCTTCTCTCTTCAGATTCGTCAATTCCTTATGCCTTGCAAATCTGCCTGCAGGTGGCAACTAATTTCCACAATCCCCAAACATGGTTATCGGGCTTTTTCCATCATTGTCCCTCGTCTATGGAATAGCCTGCCATTGTACATCCGACAGGCTTCAGTCTTAGTTCTTTCAAGAAACTTCTCAAAACCCATATATTTCCGGATTCCTATGCTGTGTGGTTTCTTCTTCCTCATTGCTTTCTTTTTTTCACTGCGCTTAGCATCCTTTGGTAATTAGGCGCGTTATAAATCCCATTGTATTGTATTGTATTGTAAATGCTGTCTTGAAGCTAACAAAAGATTGCAACTTGACAAAAGAAACAAAACACAGATTAAAGTAAACAAAGGAAGTGTAGTTTTATCGACACAAGTTTTAATAGTCAACATAATCAGTTCAATGATAATACATGTAAACCAGGGCCGTATGCAGGATTGATTTTGGAGAGGGGGGTGCGGGACTTCAAAAAAGTGGACTTTTTTCAAAAAAAGTGGACATTTTCTTGCAAAAGTGGACCTAACACCCCCTAAAATGATCTTTTTTTTAACATTTCATCACCAAAAACTTTCTTGTCAAAATTTCTCTCAATTTTGCACCTGTTTATAAAAAAATTCAGCAAAAAGTGGACCTTTTTCCCCTTTTGTGGAATTCAGTACTCTGCCACCACACCTTCAATGTGCAGTTTATTCCGTTGTCATTGAGGCTTCCAAATTCATAGCGCGGTGGCAAAATACAAAATTCTTTCCAGTCGGAAAGAATTAGTATTGAGCCACCACGTATACTATGAATACGTATACTCGGTTCTCAGTCCCTATATTATGGACTGGGATCACGCCCATAGACTTCTGTGGCAGAATTGACTTTGAAGAAAAAAATCAAAATTATCATGTTTGGGATTCTGATTTATTTATTTATCTAATGCATTTAAATGCCAAAGAAACATCAACATGTTACAGAATTCTGCACCTTTGCAAAGAGTGACAGATTTGCACGGTACCGGAGAGAAATCACTTCATTTTTGCGATCAAAAACAAAAAATAAAAGTTTTAAAGGCACCATAATTAGCAAGAGAAACAACTCTCCATCACTGCTGAATAGTATATGTTTTAATGGGTGTGGCTATTTTGTGACCCACTGTCATACATGACCCTGATAAATTCAGCAGACTTTAAGGAATAAAGTGCACTTTATTCTCAATTATTTTTGGTTCAATTTACTTAATTTTGTTGGCAATACCCATGTTTTGGTAATTAGGAAACATTAGCAATTCCACTCTCGTGGACATTACATTTTCCCACCCTCTCTGTATTCAAAATGTATTCCAACATACTTGAAAGCTTAAGTTTATTTTATTTTTGGTACTGATAGTTAATAACATACTATAAACCTGTCCGCGAGTCATTGAAAAGCGATCAAGTTCCTCCTATTGATTGTAATTGCACTTCGGATGTCAAGAACTATTTATTTACTATTATATTGTATCTCGGCCACTTTCCCGGCTTGATTTCTATTGCCTTTCAGCCGCTTTCCCCTGAGAAGATCGCCAAAAACAAATTGCTTTCCATTGCCTTTGAGACGTCCACGCACTACACAGATTGAATCTGTGGTAGAACCCTCTACCACAGACGGAAGGTAATTGCATTTCGTTTCAGCGTTTTATACACAAAATTACATACTAGTACCCGATTTTCCCTGGTTGATGGACTCATTTCCCTTCAAAATAGTGTCATTATTACAAAATCACGAAGACACAATTGTTAACCTTTAAATCGTAACGAAGATTTAAAAAATAGAAAGCTCCTATTTGAAAAAAAAGCAAAACTGGTTCGTTTCACTCGACATAAATGTCGATGTTTGTTTATTTACACGCTTGTACACAAATGACCCGAGGTAATTATAACATTTGGGAAATTCCATAAATAAGGCACACGCTTGTAAAATACTAGAAGTGATTGTTTCATGGCATAAGAAATTGTTGCACATTGTTATCAAGTGGTGTATCTTCTTTTGAAAGATTACAAGAATTTTTCTATTGCAAATTGGAAACTGTATTTTTGAAGAAAAAAATCAAATTATCGCATTTTGGGGCAAAAGTGTGTGACATTTTAACTTAAAGTCATTTTTACTAGATTTAGAGCCTTTCGATGGGTTAAAATTAATTTTAGTTCATAAAAGATAGTGGACAGACCACTTTTGAACATTATAGGCATAGATTGCGAATCAAATGATGGATTCTTTGCAGGAGCATATCTCAGAAAGACGGTTCCTTGTGTAAGCTTTGGTGTCCCGAAAAATTGCTTACTAAGTGAAACTTTACATGAGTTTTAAATCCTTAAAAACAAAAATGTGGGTATTTTTAATGCTATTATGGTGGCATTTTGTGAAAATACAACAAACTGGGAAATTGTAACCCATTTTAGTTTTTGCTGAAGCCATTGGTCTCCTGCCAAATATTACGTTGGGGCGTATTGATTGCCTATATTCAGTATCTTAACACACGTTGTTTGCTGACAATTGTACCTAATTTGCTTCATATTTGTTGTTTCTTTGTGAAAAATATCAAAAACTTACCACTTTCATTCTTATTTGATAAAAAAGCTTAATGAATTTTGGTGTCCCGCTTACACGAGGAACCTTGAGGTATCATTTTCCTGATCAAAAATTGTGTCAAAAACATATCTTTTGCTCCTTAAAGGGGCATTTCGTGATCCACAGCCTCGTCCCCCCAACTTACTAAAAAATGTTGAGATTTTTATATCATCTGAACCATTAGCCTTAGTAATCCACGTGTGCCCAATCTTACGTGCAAATTCGGTCGCATCTGTGAGAAATTCGCAATTTTGTATTTTCTCTCCGTAAACGGACAGAAATTATAGCACAGTAGCCTATGGGACCGTGGGAAACGAGCAATTGCTCATAACACAAAACCGCAAGATCGGGATCAGCTCAAATTGTGAGAATAAGCTTTTCTCAAGCCCCGGGGGGGGGGGGGGGGGGGGGGTCTTCAATTTTGTTTGGTAGGGACCTGCCTCCAGGACTCAAGAAGTGGACCCGAACTCATACCTCTCCTTCTTGCAATATAATGACCCATATTTATACCAAATGCAATGTGAAACTAGAATTTCGCGGTTCTCGGCTTTCGCGGTTTTCGGCACGGAGGGGTACCGAGGTTAGGTTTGTTTGGTTCCGTGCGGAACCTTATCAGACTTAACCTGTAGCGTTTGTAAACTTTGTCACCACGTAAGGTCCCTGCCTGACTACCGACCACCGGGCCCTTTGCAACTTAAACAGGGCCCCCCCTTTACTAGCTGCCCAAAGTCCCAAGGTCTTTCTTCAATTCGAACTATCAAAGACCCCTTTTCACAACTGACTGGGATCCCTTCCGCCGATGTCACAGAGTGTTCCCTCCTAACTACCCCATATCCCCCTGCTCTCTCCCAAAGTGGGCCCTTTCCCATCACCCAGGTTCCTCCTTTCAACTGCACCAGGGCACATTTCTACATTACTTCACACCCTATCCCTTATGTATCTATATGGCAATTCCCAATACCCATCCCCCAACTCCCCATGTTTTTTTTTTTGTATTACAATTGATTTCACCATGCGCTATAGATTTGGCAGAAGCGCTTGAGGGAATATAAATGGCAATACATCATTGGCATACCATGAACCCTCTACCATGTGTCCTTCTCAACCTCTCAAGTTTCTCTTCCAACTACCCCCGGGATTATCTTCCCATCAGGTGCCACATTATACAGGGTGAGTCAAAAAAAATCGTGACCCTGATTGTGTCCCCATTTAATTTTTAAATAATATCTAGTCTAGCATAATGTGGTATCTGCCGGAAATCTTTATTTCATTATCTTTAATTTGCTGCAAAGATCAGTTCCAATCGGTTAAGCTAGCCGAGCTACAAGTGTTTTTGAATCAAGATCTGCAGTGAATAAATAGCCTGATTCCCTTCTGGAAACTGATTTCCTTCGCTTAACGCCGTTCATTTCATGTGAATCCGTGACAGAGCAGAAAACCGAATACTTGATTCAAACGACTGTAGCTCGGTCCATACCTAACCGATAGAATGATCTTTGCAGTAAATTACAGATAATAAATCCAGCTTTCAGATGATACCAAATATATTAGATATTATACTTAACAATTCAAAATGGCGGACACAATCAGGGTCAAGTTTTTTTGACTCACCTGTATCCACAATTTTTTGTCAATCACCCCCTTCCCCAACACAACCCTTCCTCACCAATTCACGTTCTCATTATCACCAAATTGGAAAATGAAAAAATTATATTTTTAATTATTTTTAAATCTGTATATTTTGTTTTTAACCATTTTCTCCACTATTTCTATATTTATCATATTTGTTAAAGCTTATTTTATGTTTGGTCACGATTTGTCACATTCTATTTTTTTTTATTTTTATAATTGTTTACAAAAACTTTTTCTCGGTTTTTTGTTTTTTTTTATTTGTATTTGTCATTTTGTTTTCTTTGCATTTTTAATATTCAGGTTTTATTCTTTAATTAATGTGTATTAAACTTTGTAGTTTTTTATTATTTTGTCAGTCTTTTGCCCTTTTAAATGCTTATTTATTGTTTCATTAATTTTGTTTCGATTGATATTTTCTATTATTTCTTTAATTGCTTTTTAACTTTTAATTACGTACTAACGTTGTTCGTATTTTATCTCAAGTTTCTTTGTTTATTTATTATTACTGTTTTTAATTTTAATTAGTATTTTAATAATACCACGCCACTCTTTCCTGAACAAGCCCCTTGCTTTTCGTATTTTAATCAACGTTATTTTTGGTTATTTTTTCATATGCTTCCAACTAGATTTTATAATTGTTTTTTTTAATTTTTTTTTGCTTATGTATTTTAGTTACAACACAAACGCGATCTGGGTTTTAATGTACAATTTGTTCTCATACACCAACTTCCAATGCTTTTTTAATTACTTAATTTATGTAAACACCGTAACACAGATGAGTTTTACGTTGGACATTGTAAAACCATTTCTTTTCATCAGAGGGATAAATAATGGGCCACAATACTGAAGAATTTTTCCTGAATTGATTAATTTCAAAACATTTTGCTTTTAAAAAGCAGAAGCATCATCATATGCTGATATCGTTACCTAGATCTAAATTTACTTTTGTTGCAGTGTTTTGGGTTGTTCTTATTGGTCTCATCAGCTACCTAAACCGTGGTTTGTTGAACAGTTTTTTGTAGTTTTTATAGTTTTGTAATTATTATATTTAAATTGAACAAAGTTATATAATTTTGACCAACTTTGGCCTTTGGTCACCTCCGCTATATAATTTGTATTATTTGTCTCACTCCTTTGTAGTGTACTCATTATGATTGTCGATGATAGGGAATAAGAAAGAAATTTATCAATTTTTATTTTAGGTTTTATTATTTTTAAAGATTTTTAGGGGAATTAGTTCATTTTCATTTTAGGTACATTGTTTATTGATGTATTTTCATTTAGTTGCATTTTTGTTATTTGTATTACATTTATTTTTGTTTGTATTAACTTTGTGTTATTAATTTTATTTTTAAATTAATTTGCTATATTATTTTATGTATTTTTAATTATTTAATTAATATTGTTTTTATCTTTTAAATTCTTAAAAAAAAAAAAAAAATTTTCCTTTTTTTATTTGTCTTTTATGCGTTTTCCTTTCTTCACTCTGATTCAATTAATTCTTTTTAATTTTTTATTTGTATTTTAATTATTTATGTTTAAATTTATTTTTCTTTTGTTTCCATTGAATTTTGTTTATTACTTTGCCCAACTTCGCGTTCACTTAAGCTGTGTGGTTGTTAAAAAAGAAGAGAAAAATTGGCGGGAAAAGGATAAAAGCAAAATAACGGCACATTCAGAGAAGGTTTCTGGTAACAACAGCTCAAACAAGAACCAAACTAAATAACAACAATAACAAAATCAAACCTTTTTTGAACCGATTTCCGAACCCTGGAACCAACTGGGAAAATCACACATGTGCGTAACCCTTACGCCCACTGAGGAGACTTGTCCTCTGATTGGGTAATCTGCTCCATTGGTCAGCAAGCTTTTGAAGACAGATTGACACGACACTAATAGCCAGAGATATCATATTTTACCGAGAATAAAAACGAACCAAATTACTCAAACACTACATCATGAATTATCTCTTTCCATCCTTATACAGAAATAAACATTACATATCTCTAATGGATAATTTCACCATCAGTGAAAAATTATACAGGCCTTTATTTCCACAAATAACGTACACATCACCACGTTACTAAGTGTAACCCCTATTTACGAACATGGACTATTCCACATGGCCAGTTCGGAGGACGAAAACAAACACTCAATTTCTTGAAACCAGTTGCCTCACAAATCGTCCAAAATTCCACCTTTTTCGTTCACAAAAAAACAAAACAAGCCTTTCGGCCCTGGAGAAGACTTCAACACATAACATATCCAATTTATAGCTCTAAACACCACTCCCTCTATCCAAAACGGTTGACAGAAGTTCAAATTTTTCTCACAATGCAAAAGGCAGTACCTACCCCCAATATGTGCACACTTACTGTCTTCTGACGGCACATTTTTGGATTTTCAAAAGTAGACCAATTCCAATATACAGACTAACGTCTGATAATGACCTATACATATACCATCATAGTTCATGTCTGCCAGAATTTCCTTTCGTAGCAGCAGAACCGCCAAATCAAATACCCTGGGCAAATACCCAGCGTGTCTTTCCTTCGCGACTTGGTGTGCAATGTTGAAGGCCACAACGAAAGTCACATGAAACCAGCGGCAGACGTAAACAAACCGAGATTACGATAATTATGATGACTATTTAAAAGTTTGCAAAATCAATACGATGTCGAATTCTGCGTAGAGCTGACTATGTTCACGGACTATATATCACCATCGCAGATGCGTACCCAAAATTATACCAACAACATCAAATCAATACCGATAATTATACCATTATTGTGTGAAAACAAAGGGGTCATAATTATACCAGTGTGAAAAAAAGAGGTCATAGTTATACCAGACGGCTGATTTTGCGACCCTATCCAGCGGCACGTCTCTGTATAGGTGTTTGTACTAAGAACCACCCCCCCCCGGGTTCTCAAGGATATCTAGTGATCAATGAATAAAACAGAAGGTGCTGAAATCACGAAATGCACCTTTAAGTGGAAGCTTTTGATCACTTTTATTGAAACAAAGACAAAACTATTGTAAAACATGCCTTTGGATACCCAATTGAAAAGTTCCTCGCGTAAGCGGGACACCGTTCACAAGGAACCTTGTTTTTTCCTACTTTAATCACTACTTTGGGCATTACTTGCTCTAATTTTATTTTAGAATGTTTGATTCATCTCAATTTTGAAATTTGCTTGTAACTTATGTTCAAGAAAAAGCTAAGGAAAAGCTGATTTTGTTGTGTTAGGGTCAAAACAGCTACCGGTATGTCACAAGTTGTGTGCCTTATTTTATAGAAATACCCATTTCCGGCTATAGTGAAATCATTCCGCATGGTAAAATTGATCAAATTGGTGTAATGTGAAGTGATACCATCAAAAAAGGCAAGTGAACTTTGCAAATGGTTAATATGCCATTAATATTTTATCCATTTTCCAGTTAAAAATGATAATCAGCGATTTCGTTTTAGTCATAAATTTATACAAAGTTTGCATAGTCCTATTGCACTGATTTGCGCTAGTATATCCCAAAATGCACTGGATATACCCTCGCCATCTTGTAATGTGCAAAGGGCTATCCGTAAGTTGGCAACAGAACATGGTAAACTTCGGGATATGTGCAATGACGAAAACTTGATAAGTCGCCCTTGTGTAAAAAATAGTTCAATATGACCCCCCGGGGGGGGGGGCACTTGTCATTGACAAGGGGGTATCATCCGTGTCCAAGCATTCTCAAAAAGCACCCTAAATACGTACTTCCGAAGCTTGAATTTTCACCCTAAACACGTATCAGTAGCACAATTAGCTACCCTAAACAAGGACTTGCTGAAATTTACACACCCTAAAGAAGTATCAGTAGTGCAAATATAGCTACCCTAAGCAAGTATTTGTTTTTCTTCGATACCCTAAGCAAGCAAGATTATGACCTTCAGTGTATTTTTGCTCACCATAGACTATAGGCCTATAGAGGCGTATCTGAGCTTGGTGTAAATCAGAAAATATCTGGAGAAAGTTAGATTTCAGCCATGGAATATATGAGGAAAGGTATTCAACCAGGGAAATGCATTTTGAGCCAGGGGCGTATCACGTCGTATCAAAAAAATTCTCATCAAAACGGGGGCATGACTAGTCGAGGAAAGTCGACGACATAGCCGCGAAGTGGCCATGGCGCTACGTGAGGGGAGGATGGACGCAAGGGTGTGTACGTGTATCCCTTGCAATGTTCACTTTCCAAAAGCATGTTTTTCATTCGAATTTGATAGAAACAATATGAAATTTGTAAGTGGTTCACTATAGCAAAATATAGGTATGATAAATGGGCTTATTAAAAAGTAAAACAGATTTGATGGATTAGATTTTGTGTCATATATATTGGCGCGGGAAGGGGTGTCCCCCTCTCGTGTGAAGCGCGGAACCCTATAGCAATGTCTGCTTTCCAAAACATTTGCTCATGCAAATTTAATAGAAACAATTTCATATTTGTAAATGGTTAACTTTAAAATCTATAAAGCTATGATCGATGGTCTTAAAAAGGAAAATATGTATGTAGTTCATGAGTAAGGTTTTATTTCAACTATTCATAAAATTATGTTAAGTGTTCGTGGAGAGTTCGCGTATATGAAGCGGTAGGGGATGGGTCGCGGAAACCATCAAGGTATTTAGTTTTCTATCGGTCTATAGGATCGCGGAGAATCCACGTTTAGAAAACGTTATTTTTGGCACTGATTTCCGCATTGCTGCTCGCAGATAAATCGGCATTTTCCCTATCGGCATTTCCCTGCCAATCCGCGCTGAAAATTGCCGAATCCGTGCAATCATGCACCCAAATTAAGTCCCAATGTTATTTTAAGAAAAACATAAACCTAGAATTGACTGACATTTAAATAAGTTATGAGTTTTAATTGCTAAAATTTGTCCGTATCATATGTAAATGTATAGAACAATGTTGGTAGCGACGATCAGGCAATCACAAAAGGAGTCGTCATTTCTCAAACCAAGATAGGCCTGCACTAAAAACAATTAGGTGTATAATTTCTTTACTGCGCGTAGCGCGGAAATGGAAATTCATGGATTTGAAAGGCCGGGTTTGAAGGCAAGTACAGACTTCCAGAACAGACTTTGTAATTTTTTCGTGCTGAAATGAATATGAACCCTATTTGCGTAAGTCATCATGTAGAAAATATATGTATACCCTTTTTCTTGATTTTGTGTGATTTTTAGACCCTTTTTCACGTTACGTACGTAATGTGCCTGATCCTGAAAAACACCCTTTTTACGTGGATTCTTGGACACGGATGATACCCCCTTGTCTAGACTATGAGGACTGCCCCCCCCCGGGAATATGACCTTATACGTCACTTGATGTAGAGGTACAGGTGGCCAATAGAGGGTCATATCACTTTGAACACAGGCTAGAATGATGACTTTGATGATGCTTATCCCATTTCTGAAGAAAAAAAGAAATTAAAACGTGCGAAAACCAGGGTGCCCCAGTGAAAAATCTAAAATGGCCACCACATTGGCCAAAAATCATATTTTGACCATAACTTGATAAGCTTTTGTTTAATCACCTTCATTTTTGTGGCAATACCCATTATTTGGTCTGCAAGGAATCATTCTATGCAACTTCTATCTCACCATGACTTTTCGTTTTCTGGATATTGCATTTTTAGCTGAAAATTGAACTGGGAGGGCGCTTTCCAAAAAGTACACATATCAAAAGTTTTAAATTTTAACTGGTGGGCCATCATCATCAGAATTGTTGATTCATTATTTCCTGTAGATTAGAGCTGTGTAACACTTACCATTTTCTTGTGGCAGCAATTTAAAAATTGATGAAAACACTCTCATTGGAATATACAGGGGTCAACAAACTTTCTTATGTGTAGGTTTCAATGGAGGGCATTTTTATGACATTAAAAGCCTACAGTTTTAAAACCACAAACACCATGTAAGTCAAATTTTCAGCAAGTGTTCATAATAAAACTTTTTGAATGTTAAAATCACCATTTTCAATAGGATGCGCATTTAAGGGAAAGCGCTCTCAGAGCTCAATTTTAAGCAAAAATTGCATTTTCAAGAAAACGAAAGCCTATGGTGAGATGAAAGTTGCATACCCCAAAACATGGGTATTGCTACCAAAATTAAGCAAATTGAACAAAAAATAATTTGAGTTACGGTCAAAAATCAAATTTTTGACAATTTTGCGGCCATTTTGGATTTTTCGATGGGGCACCCTGGTTTTCGCACTTTTTCATTTTTGTCTTTGAAAGTGGGATCAGGGTGATTAAAGTTATCAAATGAGCCTGTGTTTGAAGTCATCTGAAACACTGACCTTCTATAGCCCACCTCTACTTGGATGTTTATACACATGAAGTTTTGACAACATTGCCGGGTACACAAAAAGTGTTCCAAAAATTCCTTGAAAAATTTGCTGTTTCTATGGTGATTTAAATCTGAAAGGGCATGTATAATTACTGTACTGACCCTAGTCCCAATTTCAGAATTTTAGAGCTTTACTTATTCCAGACATTTTCAAGTGTCAAATGAGGTGTGTGATCAACAAAGACCTGTAAATGAACTGAATCATTGACCTGATTAAGTTTGTAAAGAAAAACACAAGAAACTATCAAAACATTAATGATTTTAACAAAAAATCTATTGATCTTCAGCAAAGGTGGGATTATAACCGGATTTTCTATAATTCTTCAGATTCTTTCAAAACTGGGGGTGGGACTATAATCGAGCATGGGACTATACTCGGGTCAGTACGGCATGTTAACCATGCATTTGGGGCATAATTCAAATGAATAATGCATTTTGAAAGTTTCTTTTTTTAGAGTTATGATAATTAAACATTGAAAAAAGTGAAAAGTAAAGACGTATGTATTCGTTTTCTATTGCCGTCTTTGTGAGTCTGAACATTCGATAGGAGTATCCACGCACCATAACACAAATTTCCGGTAGACATCTTGTATCCCACCATGCACCGCTTTCCCGAAGTATGACTGTACGTTGGGACGTTGAGCCCTCCGAATTTAGCAGATGTGTCAAGGTCAAATTTGCAAACCCGGAAGTAGAGCGTACATTCCTGTCATAGCTTTTGATTGACTTTGGGCCGCTTTTCCAGACCTATTGCTGCCTATTGCATGTGAGACTCAAAAGCTTTTCCCGTGCGTTTTCAGCTTAAATCAGTTTTCACATTTTGGGGGACACCTTTTATGTGAAATCTCTCATTGCACCTTTAAAAGTTTAGTTGATGCTTCCAAATTATTGCTTCCTGTAAAAGTAGACTGACTAAATAAGCAGTCAGAATCCGCTTTCACTTTTTGTGTTTTGTAACTTGATTTATTTTTATGACAATTAGAAGTTTAGGGAACTGGAACCAGTGTGATTAGCCTAAATTTGCAGTAAAATCTTGATCACACTCACCAAAGTTATTTATTTATGACCAGTTGCTAAATGGATTAATGTAGTTTACAGGTAGGGTTTTGAAATGTCCTTTTAGTCATGCAAAAACATTAAAACTTGGTTATTTCTATATTACAGGGATATTCTCATTCCAAGTTCAATCTACTATCTAATCCAAATGGTCTCATAAAAAACCAAATAAAAAATTGCTCCACTGATCTTTAGTTTTAAGATATTCCATCTCAAAATGTGTCACGTCAGTCACTTTCGGTCGGGGCCCTCTTCCTGTAGGCCCACTTGTACAATATCACCCCTCATCTTTTGGCATGAATGATTTTATTTCACCTGTTTGAACAAAGAAATAAGCCTGACTCAGGAGATTTCCTGAGGAGGGCGCCCTCAATTTCCAAACATCGTGTTTTTTTTGTTTTTGTTTGTACATCATGCTGTACATGTACTAATCACTGTGGAAATTGCTAAGCTTAAATCGAATTCCTTCATATAGAAAATACACACTTGTTATAAAATTCGGAATTTTTGTTATACACAGTATCCTATGGTAACGTAAGTTACTACACATAATGTTTACTGCATCAAAGCATTAAATATCTGATTCATCTCAATTTCGGAATTGTGCATTTAGGTTACTATCTTTGTTTCTATTGACTATTTTTCCATTTTTATTTACACAAAAAAATAATATTTCGAAATCCTCTGGGTCAGACTTGTAATATTCTTCAAGAGGAAATAACATTGCATATATCCATTTGATGATCTTCTATATTAACAGCGATAATTCTCATTCCAATAGTGAAATGAAAACTGGTTGGGACCAAGGTACAACGGTTGGGTCAACATTTTGTTTTTGCCTTATTAGGATATAGTCCCATCTGATAGCAAATTATTCATAGTATTTGGTGATTGAAGTTTGAGTAATCAGAGTCAACAACAACATAAGCCCCAGCATTTACAACCTCCTTAATAAAACATTACTATAACTTTAAATAGATCTCATAGGTTTAATATTACAGGTACAAATAAATCACCGAGATTTTAAGATAAAAAATTGTAAAAGCACTTCCATTTGCCATTATTGTTTGTCATCTAAAAGACGTTTCACCAAGCAATCTTAAGACCTTTAAAACCATTGAATGGAATGGAACATCTAGACTCCACAGATAGTCAACCAATAATGTCTGTCCTTACTAATCTTGTCAGTTGTAACCTGACCAGATAAAATTGGTAAAATCACGGTGTCCAAGTTGATTAAAAACTCATCAGGAACTTTGTAAAACGGACAACGAAGATAAAGCTGAGAACCCTAGACTTTAATGATGGTTATCTATACCCGTAGGTGTAAGGTCTCTCAAAGAACAAATCCGCAAGATATTCTTGAGTTCTCAAGCTTCGAATATTTGTAGTCATAATATTATTCAAATCGCGGCAAATCCTAAATCAAATCCGAGCTACGCCACTGGGGTATGAGGACAGGACGTTGATGCTTTGAATTTCTGTGTATAGTGAAGCAGAAGTATGCAGAAGTCTTTGTCTGGAGATCTAATGATAATTGAGGAGACTTTCTAGTGAATGAGAGGCAATGTGGAGGCAATAGATTATGACTTTGGTGTCCGCTTCTGCCTGTGAGGTAATAGCTCTATTTTCTGACATGGGTATTTTTTTCCATCTGGACTTCTCAATCTGATGCATTTTTCCACCGAGGAAAGAATTCAAATATATTCCTTGAGGTTGGGCACATATCTTTTTTCTTCCATTCAGTGGGACGTTTGATGACCGCTCCTTGTTTTCATTGCTTGGCATGAAGACCTTCTATTACAGATGGCATAAGCTAATGGTTTTGAATGTTGGGGCCAGTGTCGCATCTGTAACTGACAGAAAAAGGGTGGGGTCCAGGGGCCTGCCTTAGGGGCCCCTGGTGGGGTCCGGGGTCAAGGTACCAGAAAGTTTTTGGGTTTTATATGCTTTACAATTGTCTCCGAGGGCCTATTCTTGCATGATTTTAAATTGTCTTGTCGCATGCTGACCGTTTAAACCTCTCTTTTGAAGAAACCCCCCGGCCTCAAGCACCATAAATTGAATTCAAGTGATCCGACAGGCTCATCTCAACTGATGAAAATCAAATTTATTGGGTGGAGACATCAGCCCCAACTACGCCCCTGTTCAAGCTCTTTCAAACCTTTTTCTAATCTCCTTGGAATCAAATGGTTGTTGTCTTGATAACATTGGGAAAATAGTCTGTCGCAAAGTCTTTTACTGGTTGCACTTTGGAAGCCATACCTAAACTTGTCAGCTACTCTACAAATGTATGAGGTAGGGCTATTGTGCCTGCAGCAGAGATTTCTCTTCAATGAGGCAGCTTGTTGTTAGGCTGATTCCACATCTGCTCGATGGTGAAGTGTCAACCCAGCCGTCTGGATAAGTGGAAGATCTGGCCAATTTACACTAAACCCCATTTTGCTCAGAGATTCTCTAGCCTCTGGAGCGACTGGCCGTATTGTTGCGAAGGTGAAGTAACTAACTGGGTGGTGTATCTTGCGGAGTTGTATATTCATAGTTTGAAGAACATGCTACACATTCTTTGAAGACTTTCCCTACAGAGCAAGTTGTTTTTTCTTTGTTGCTCTGGAACTGAACAATGCTACTCTCCTGTTTATTATTTAAGCCAAAACCTGAGTTAAGTTTTGCCAAAATCTCTTGGCTCCCTGTTGCATCCTTGCCTTAAAGTTCAGGATCTTAAAATACGGTGGTCACATGACATATTGAAGTATCTCCCTAGATGTTATTTTTTCTCCCAGAATTGTTCCTCTTGTCAAACTAAGTGAAAAACTTTTGAAATCATCGAAAACGACATTCTGTTACAAAAAAGTTTACAACAGCCTTCTAAAGAATTTATGAAACTAGCGTTTTTACCCCATTTTGATGATTTTTTTCTTGAAAGATGATTTTTAATCGTATTTAAGGAGTAAAATTTGAGAATATGACTGTGTGTGTTGTGTGATTCATTTTAATTTGTTTTAATTTGATGCATTCTTCATGCAACAGAGTTAAATGAATAGTCCTTGTTTTGTTATACTTTACATTACAACATTTCAAATGGCCGAAATTAACCAAAAATGCACTTTCGGCAGGCCTGAAATTCAATAATTTTGCGTACATTGGGGCATATTTAGCAATGATAATTTTTGTGGAAAGAGGTTAAGAACCACAAGGGTTTTTTATTTTGTTTGTGATTTTTATGCTAATTTTATTCCTGTAAAAAGAAAAAAATGTCTAATCTGTTGAAATTTCTACTTTAGGACACTTAAAAAATGGCCAGAAATCACCAAAAATGCACTTTCGGCAGGACTGAAATTTGATAATTTTGGCACAATTGGGGCAATTTTAGCAGATATAATTGTATGAAAAAAGATTAAAGCACTGGGGTTTTTATTTTGTGTTGATTTTATGACTATTTTATGCATTTAAATAAAGAAAAATGTCTAAATGCAATGAATTTCTACTTTAGGACACTTAAAAAATGGACGAAATCACCAAAAAAGCATACTTTGGGCCGCGGCCAAAGTTATTTTGGACATTTTGGCAATTTAAGGCATATTATAATTTTTGTGAACAAGCTTCCTTCCGACCACTGTATTTTTAATTTCCTTGATTTAAGTAAGAAGTGTGTCAAATATGCCTACCTTTCTACTTTAATGACCCTTTTAAATCAAGTGAATCATCGAAATCATGGTACTTTGGCAGGGCTTATGCTGACAAAGTTGATTTTTAACTTATTCATGGATTATGACAATTTTGAAAAAATAAGACTTTAGAAATATTTATGTTGGATTATTGGCCTATGCCAAAGTTACATGGATAAACCAATTTTAATGCAGAGTCAATTTTCTATTTTCTTTTTAATTCATTCATTCATGTTAATTGAAAGGGACTAAGACTAAGGGCAAAGAAAATATTATTAGGCAAAGGGGGAAAAGGAAATGGGAAAAGCAAGGAAAAAAGGGCCGAGGTAAAAAAGGCAAAGGAAAGCAGAAGAAAAGAGAAAAAGGGCCTCAAAAGGCAAAGGATAAAAAAAAAAACAGCAAAAGGAATAAGGCAACTTCAGGGAAAGAGACAAAGGAAACCCAAAGGGGAAGAGGGCAAAGAGGACAGGCAAAGGGAAAACGCAGTGGACCAAGCCAAATGCATCTGGAAAAGGCAAAGGAAATAAAAGGAGAAAAAGACAATGGGGAAATACATGGCAAATGTAAAGCAAAGGGGAAAATATGGCCAATACAAATGGCAAACCGGAATGCAAATGGAAAGGGCAAATGTAAAAAGAGAAAAAGATGGCAAAGTTAAAGAGCTAATGTAAAAAGGAGGGAAATGGAACACGGCAGAAAAGGCAAAGGACAAAGAGAGGAAAATTTAAGGCAAGAGAAGATAAAGGGAAATGAAAAGCAAAGGGAGGAAAAGGCAGTAAAACGGGGCAAGTGGAAAAGGCACCTTTAATTTGGCCTTGGATTTTTATAATGTCCAGGAGTCTGCCATGCCTGAGGGAAAGGAAATTTTATCCCCTCCGACCATAAAAAAAAAAACAAACAAACACCCACATAAACACACAACCAAAAAATCCTAAAGACCATTCAGTAAATTCACAACACCCCATCCCCCCCATCACCCCTCCCCTTAAAAATCGATTTTGAACATCACCAACCCAATCGTGCAAACGCCGGCCCGTTAACCCACTGTTTACTTTTTGCATAATTTATCTCTTTTAAAGGCACTCTCAGTGATGTTGCTAATCAGAAAATCGAAAAAAATCAATCAAACATCAAAGATTCGGCACTGTTCTGTAACAAGTACCGGTACCCTAACATACCCTGCAAATGATAAGGCCAGAACCAAACCTAAATAAGGACAACATCGGCTATTTTAGTCTAACTGTCCGTACGGACACTTATATCCATAGGGCCAGAAGGGTTTAAACTACCTAAGAAGGGTACAAATGAATTTTGTTTACCAGTGTTAAAGGCACCCATGGATATCCAAAGCATCTAGAAAATTCCAGATGATACTATGCCAGCTATGGTGTCACAAGGTATCTGCTGGGGTGGTCATATAGGAGCTAAAATTTTGAAACTTCTCCAATCAATTTCAAACACAATCATCCAACTTTCTGATATGATCCAAGAGATTAAAACGTGTACAGTCCATAATTTTTTCTGTTACCTTTAAGTTAATGGGGATCACCGCAGAAAATAGTCAAAGTCAATCAGAAGTGGTAAAATCTGTCT
>JAMKCH010007520.1:0-38391 GCA_023653785.1 Ophioderma brevispina | reverse complement strand
TAAATAAAAAGCAATTTTAAAATGTGTTCCATGGTATTGAATGTGGTCATCTGGTGGTGCACAGGTTCAGCTTTTTTAAAGCTGTGTCCATGTTCTCCCATTCATTTTTGACCAGAGTGGTGGCTAGGCCCATGCAAAAAACAGTGATATTAATAATAACAAATAAGTAACAGCGTTCTCCTGAAAATGCTAGTGTTATCTGCCATCACAGTTTGCCAAGGGGAGTCAGTTGGTGATTGTAGTTCACCATAAGGGTCAACAAAGGTCAACCTGTGTACCCACTCCATATGGACTGTGGGTCAGTGGCTATTTTCGTCAAATGAATAAAGTGCATCAGTGAAAATATGTGGGAAATATGTTTATAGGCTTCAACAAAATGGGGTCATAGAAATGGACGGCTCCACACATCAAAAAGTATTGGGATTGGGCTGGGTTCTTTTGCCAAAATACACAAGTCATTCAGTAGATTAATATGAAAAATGTAAATGTTAACCGTTATTTTAATAAATCAGGTCAAAGGTCACATAGGTGTCAAATGGTCAATTGGTTACATCCTGCATTAAGTCCTGGATAGTGGTCAGTTTGGGCTGCTTTGTGGCCGAAGCCCTTTGTGGCAAGGGATGTAGCTTAAAGATTTTCATAAAACGGGGTCAAAGTTCCCACAGGGGTCATCAGAGGTCACTCGTTACACCAATAACCAGCCTTGGGCCAAGTGTTTTTCTTTAGACCAAGGCAATAAAGGTAACCAGTCAATGCATATGTGGGAAATGGGCAATGTTAAACCGCGGTTGTTTAATGAATAGGTCAAAGGCATATCGGGCTAGGGTGCATCTATAGCCCCTTAGTTTTAAATATTTTTGTTAATAGTTAAATGTTCCACTTGTCCCAAAACTATCCTTCATCGATTTCTACTTAAATCGGAGTTCGTTTATGGGTCAACGGCAGGCCTGAAGTTCAAAAATGGGCTTCCATAGAAAACATGTAGTAAAGTGAACTTTGCACTCCAAAAACATATAGAGAAAAAATGTCATTTGAAAACAAGTTACATACACTCTTCATGGGACTTGTTTATTGAATCTATCAAAGGGGGGGTCGGTAAGTCAAACAAAGATGCAAGGTCAGCAGGGGTCAAAGGTCACCAAAGGTCAAAGGTCAACAAAGGTCAACACACTTACTAAGTCAAGGTAGACCAGAAATTGATTAATAAAACTCGGAACAAAACAATCAATAGTGTATGCTGATATCAACATTGTCAACCCCTTCAAGTTCGAATAACTGCTCAGTGATAACACAATATGTTCTACCACAAAATTGGAACAAGTCCCAACTACAAAAAAAAATTTCTATTTGACAAGTCTCTATGAGAATACCGGGAAAAACCAAGTGGGTACTCTTCGCCACTTTGATCTAAGTTCGTGGGGGTGGATGACCTGCACTTCAGCTGCTGATGCCCCAATGGCATGACCTCAATCTGTTTCAAAAGTTTACGGAAGTATGGGTTGTGAACCCAGAGGCAAGTGCAATTAGAGCTTGAAGTGTCACCTATGGTATTTGACTGGAGAGATGGGACATGGTGCTCCTTGCACTCTTTAGTGATATAGTTCCCACAGTAAGAACATTGCACTGGCTGATCAGATTCTTGCAGTTAAAAACCCCAGGCCCCTACTGTAGTAGGCACTAAGAAGGGGTTTGGATTAAAATATGGCAGCCATTTAAGCCACATATTAAAAGTATGTGTCAAAATAGCTGCCTTATGAAATTGCAAACTTGTCTCTTTGCGCACTTTATAAATGTAGTGGCTTTAGAAAAGGTCTTGAAACCTTCAAATAGACACTATTAGCACTATTTATAATATGGCAGCCATTTAAGCCACATATTAAAAGTATGTGTCAAAATAGCTGCCTTATGAAATTGCAAACTTGTCTCTTTGCGCACTTTATAAATGTAGTGGCTTTAGAAAAGGTCTTGAAACCTTCAAATAGACACTATTAGCACTATTTATAATATGGCAGCCATTTAAGCCACATATTAAAAGTATGTGTCAAAATAGCTGCCTTATGAAATTGCAAACTTGTCTCTTTGCGCACTTTATAAATGTAGTGGCTTTAGAAAAGGTCTTGAAACCTTCAAATAGACACTATTAGCACTATTTATAATATGGCAGCCATTTAAGCCACATATTAAAAGTATGTGTCAAAATAGCTGCCTTATGAAATTGCAAACTTGTCTCTTTGCGCACTTTATAAATGTAGTGGCTTTAGAAAAGGTCTTGAAACCTTCAAATAGACACTATTAGCACTATTTATAATATGGCAGCCATTTAAGCCACATATTAAAAGTATGTGTCAAAATAGCTGCCTTATGAAATTGCAAACTTGTCTCTTTGCGCACTTTATAAATGTAGTGGCTTTAGAAAAGGTCTTGAAACCTTCAAATAGACACTATTAGCACTATTTATAATATGGCAGCCATTTAAGCCACATATTAAAAGTATGTGTCAAAATAGCTGCCTTATGAAATTGCAAACTTGTCTCTTTGCGCACTTTATAAATGTAGTGGCTTTAGAAAAGGTCTTGAAACCTTCAAATAGACACTATTAGCACTATTTATAATATGGCAGCCATTTAAGCCACATATTAAAAGTATGTGTCAAAATAGCTGCCTTATGAAATTGCAAACTTGTCTCTTTGCGCACTTTATAAATGTAGTGGCTTTAGAAAAGGTCTTGAAACCTTCAAATAGACACTATTAGCACTATTTATAATATGGCAGCCATTTAAGCCACATATTAAAAGTATGTGTCAAAATAGCTGCCTTATGAAATTGCAAACTTGTCTCTTTGCGCACTTTATAAATGTAGTGGCTTTAGAAAAGGTCTTGAAACCTTCAAATAGACACTATTAGCACTATTTATAATATGGCAGCCATTTAAGCCACATATTAAAAGTATGTGTCAAAATAGCTGCTTTATGAAAATGCGTATTTTGCTCATTAAACACTTTCTATTGACCGGTGGACCCATAAGACGAAGTCCGATTTTGATGAAATTTTTTTTGATGTATTTATTTTGATAGTGGCACACATTTATGCTATGAACAAAAATCAGAAAGAAGTTTTTAAAAATAGGGGGGCTATAGATGCACCCTAATATAGGGGTCAAAGTCACATATTGTGTTACTCCCCAATTAAGTCTTCACCAGTGTTTTTCTTCCCAGATCTTCACAAAATGGGGTTTGAAGCCTCATATAGGGATAATTCAAATCAACACATAGAGCCCTTTGGACCTGGGGCCTTCTGACCAATTATGATGTAATCAGAAAATGTGTTGTTGTTGTAGTGGTTCTTCTGGCAATTATGTTAGTAATCAGTAAAATGTGTTGTGTGGAACATGCAATGTTATTAACTTTGTTATGGCCACAGCTCGCCAGCGGGAAAGGCCATCCCTATGTGTCTCTGCTAAAAATGCAGACGGAGCACAAAATCCAATGTTTGTTATCATGCAAGGCAGGGTGTGTCTGCTGGCTGTTGTTAGTCCAACTTGCATTGATTTGCAATTAAAGTAAATGGCACCTGCACAGAAAAAGGTGTGCAACACTCTTCAGTGTGAGGTCTGGGATCACGATAACTGTCCTGGTGTATGTCTGCATGGTTGCAGTTATATAGTTTCTGTTATTATATTTAATGGGAGCTCTGCAGCCAAATTTGTGCCATGCAAGATCCTGTACCACAGTGGGCATGCATGGTTGCAATACATGTTGCTTGGTAAGTGGTTGGGTAGTAAAAACGGTGGCACAGCAACAAAGCTGTGCCAACATTTCAGTATGGGGTTTTATCTAACTGTGGGACCAGCCCCTTTTGTGCCCCTGCCATGAGTAATTTCTTAACGAGCCTACGGCACCAAGGTACTTTCACACATTCATTCAATAAAATCAACAATCGTGCGGGGTTCCTCCCCGGGCCTTCGTTTTCTTTGGTTTGTTTTGGAATGGGTCTGGTCTTGTTTGTACAGCCTTGCCAGACAACCTTACCACTAGGGGTGGGCTTCTGGTTCTGGTGGCGGGCAAGGGTTCCTTTTGGTCAACCCTTGTGTCTGTGGCGATGGTTTGGCTTGGTCAGGGATGGGATCATCCTCCTTCGGCTATGCATAAATGTTGCCTTGGTAAACCCTTACCCGTATGGTTAGAGGGGATAGCCAGCTCTGGCTTAGTTTTCTGAGATTGGCCAATCGCATTGGTCCCCTATTTTGTGTTGGCACGGTTTTTTTAAGTCACCCCATTTCCTAATGGAACAGATTGTGTGTATGACCAGGGTGTTGTAAATAAATGGGTCCACTGTCTATCCAGCCCTTCCTGCAAACAATGTAATAACCGACTCCCTGTGTTTCAATCGTGTGGATTTGAAAGAGTTGATTTCGGGGAGCAATCAAAGCTTCAATTTGCCACGTCTAATTGAAGCAAATTTTGGTCCCGAATCACTCCAGGGGGGGTGGTTCCCCCAATCCAACTTTCGTTGGGCTTCCGGTCCTGAGGGTGTAAGTCCCACTAATGAATTGCCCTTGTACGTGCCAAAAAGGATGTTAAGGCAAATTGGGGCTTGGTGTTACCGCGGTATGTTACGGGCCTTGTGACGGGCCAACAATAGCGAGTGGCTTATGTAAAAAATTGGGGTTCGAGAACCATTTGTCTGAGGTGGGTAATTTGACGCCTTTTTGTCACAATACGGATGAGGGAAGACAGTGCGGTATGGTTCCGAAAATACAAACCCTCCCACCCAAGTGGGTACTGGGCTGGGGTACCCTCAGGGTGGGTGCACTGATGGGTGCACCACAGGTTGGTGGCGATGGTTTGGCTTGTCCCAGGGGCTGGGATCATCACTCCTTAGGCGATGCATAATGTGTGCCTTGGGTAAAACCTTAACCTGTATGGGTAGAGGGGGATGAAGCCAGCCTCTGGCTTCTTGTTTTCTTGGATGGCCAGCGCATTGGTACTTCGTTCCCTCATTTGTGTTGGCCAGGTTTAAGTCACCCCATTTCCAACTGGAAACTTGTGTGGTTCACCAGTGTGTGTCCAACTAAGTGTCCACTGTCTATCCAGCCCTTCCTGAAAACAATGTAATTACCGATTCCCTGTGTTTACGTCGTGTGTAGTTGAAAGCGTGATCTGGGACAGCAATGTGCCCTTTTCACCTGTAAAAACTATATTTTTTTATGGGTTTTCAGAAAAATTTGTTTTATAAAAACAAAAATAAGCAGTATTAGGTTATCGTGATTTGGTTTATCAAAATTAAACAGTTCCATGTCCAGGGAATGATACGGCATCAAAGAATAAGATTGGTTACTTTGTGACTTTTTATGTGTAATAAGAAACATAGTCTAAAAATAAGACTTTTTGAGCCGAAAAACACTTTAAAAATTAAAAAATGCCACATTGTTGGAAAAAAAAAAGCACTCGAGCCAAAAAAGCTTTGGATGACAATGCTGGACTGGGGGACGAAAATTCAATGTTTGGCCTCAGGGAAAACAATCGATCTTAGTTGAATCCAGGAGGGCTGGTGCTGCCATTTTTGCTACCAGTTGGGGCCAAAAATGCCTTTTGCTCACCAATGGCAAAAAATGGGCAAATTTGACAAAACTTTTTCTTATATTCAATTTTACCCCTAAATGGTGGAATTTTGCTGTAAATTTTACAGTGTGAAGATTGATGCATTGGATTAAATTGACCAAATAAGGGACACCAAAAGATCAATTTTTACAATGTTTTGTTGTGGTGTGACTGGTTGGCACAGTATCGCATTTGATTGACACAGTATTCTATGGACATCATAATCAGATATTGCCCAATCCCTCGCCGGCGAAGTCTGTAAAAGACGTACGGGCGTACGAGAGTAGTACAGTCGCGTACACCCATAGTGCATGTACTCCAATGTGATGAGATACGGATTAATACATAACTGCATGCAAATAGATGTCATGCGCATTTGGTTTCTTTATGAAACTTGATTGATATTTGCAATTCTACTTGAGTAAGGAGTTGTTGTAAAGGTCATAATCATGATATACTACGTCGCCAGCGAGCGAACTTGGCGTGGCAATACCGGAGTTTTGAGCAAGATCAAGTGAACGCATGCTCACACGCATTTAAATCGCTCACTGCGACGGTAGTATATCAGGACTTAAATAGCTCGATTGGTTTGAAAGTAGGAAAATTTTCAGCGAGCGATTGGCGCAACCAGGCCCGTGCCATTCCACACAAACGGGACCCCCGAGCCATGATGCCGAAAAAAACGTGGGTGATACTGGACATCATATCGGAGATCCCACTTATTTTATTTATGATACAGTCAAGCATTCCGTTAACAACCTGGCGGCAAGCGACGTAATGAAATTTTTTACAATGTTTTTTTTAATTTTTTTGATGATGAAACAAATAAAATAAAAACACGATCATAAAGAGTGATATTTTATCATTACAACTAGAATAAACCCTACGACCAGCTTTCTTGTGGTAGAAACCGGATACGCCACGTTTTAATTTCAGTTTGATGTGATAGCGCCCTAAACTTTAGATCACTATTTGGCATCCGATGCGCTCTGCGAGTTTCCATTCCCTGGGACAACAATCCCATGCGCAATTCTCTTTCCGGCAAGATGAGTGGGTTGTGTTTTTTTGGGTAGCGACCGCATTATGGCTAACTCTTGACGTGCTGCTTGTGTGCAGGTAAGTAGTGATAGTTTTTCATGCATAGCCAAAAAGTTGCAAACAGGCATATGGTATTTTGGGGAATGAATTCGTATTCTGCCACCACTTAAAATTCGGCAACCTTTTAAATGCGGTTATTCCGTTAACGTTGACGAATTCGGAAGTCTGTGCAGATACAAATCTTTCGGTATTGTGAACACTGCACGTGGTGGACTTTGGTTCTTGCATGCAGTATGGAATTGGATGTCACTGAATAGACCCTTGTCATGCTTGTGGTTGGAGCAGTACATTCACAGAGCAACTCGAACAACAGGGGGGAATTGAGGGCTAATGCCAGTACGTACGTCGTAGTACGCTCGTACGTCTTTTACAGACGACGAAATCCTCACACTAGCAGTGTTTTATTTTAACATAATTCACACTTAGAAATATCGTACAATCACAATGAATTTTTGGTGTCAAATTATTTCTAAGAATGTATCTTTCCAATTAGCAATCTCATGATATCCTGAACAGATTTAATCGTTTTCAAAATTTCATTTCTGTCCCCAACACTGCCAATCATGACAATCAATGGGCCATTCTCCGTTAAAGTGTTGCAAGTTTTGGTCTCCAAATGACGAAATAATCAACATTACGGAATTCCAGAAAATCATGAAAATCGTAAACTTTAATATTCTCAGAACACAGAAACCATTAATTCAGGGTGATCTTAAAATCTATCCGATTTTTAGTATATTCCTAACGTTAACACTTAAGTAACGTACATGTCCGTAACTATCTGTCGGGCCTTTTCTTAGTCTTCTGTTTCCTTTGATGAAAGTATGTGCTTCATCGACAATCAAACCGCTTAGTCGTCTATAACTTATCAGTATTCACCTTCAATACTAAAGCATGGTTTGGTATCGACTTTATATGTATCACGCCGTATTGCAAGAGCGTAGCATGAGGGAGGTAACGTACTGGTCGCGTATGAACGTAATAGAGGGATTTTCTTTCATTACTACTATACTAGAAATTGTTACGGTGAAAACCAAGTTTTTGTATGCAAAAATAACATTGACATCTCTGAACATTGACAAATCTCTTCTCGATTTTATCACTATTGGAAAACATGTTATTCAGTTATTTTTACAATTTGTATCCATTTGAATTATTGTAACGTATCTGTCTGCACTATTGGCGACATGCTCTTAGAGAACTCCTTGCGAAACTTTAATAACCAATATTATCATGTTTTAAAAGGTGCCATTCGTGGATTTCAGCACCTCTGTTATTCATTGATCCTCAAATTCCTTGAGAAAAGCTGTGGAGGAATTTCAGTATTCTGCCCATTTTAGAATTCTTCAACCTTTAATATGCGGTTTATTATTTCCTTTACCGTTGCCGAATTCATAGCCTGGTTGGCAGAAGACCAATTCTGTCCAAAAGCTTATCCTAACATTTGAGCCGTACCGATCTTGCGGTTTTGTGTTATTACATTGCTCGTTCCCATGTCCCATAGGCTACTGTGGTGTAATTTATGGAACAAAAATACAAAATTGCGAATTTCCCTGACAGATGCGAACCGAATTTGCACGTAAGAGTGGGCACACGTGATTGCAAAAGGCTTACGGTTCAGATTATATAAAATCTCAACCTCTTTTAGGTAAGTCCGGGATGACAGGGCTGTGGATCACGAAATGCCCTTAGTTTTAACAGTAGTGCATAACAGAGGCTGAGAAGCAATGTAATGCAATCTTGATATGGCGCTCTTGTGTAACAAGCAGGGACACATTTTAAAAGAACGGATTTTGGGGGGGCTGGCCTACATGCGAAAAGCAAGAAGTATGCATCTTTAGCCTTATTTTGCCTGATACTTCCTCATCCGGTTACAACATCTAGTCCGGATCATTTTGAAAAAACGTACTCCTAAGTATAATTTAGATTCCTAAACATTCATTCATAAAGGCCAAAACCAGCTTTAACTGTGCATGGGTGTGAGCGACACTAAAACAAACGAACTTTTGAACACTTATCGGAGAATGACCAATGGGAACATATTTACTAAACATGCCAAATCATGGTTACACGTGTTATAAATACAAATTGACATCGCCAGGCATTGGTGACAATACAAACAACTTACTTGATTTGGACAGTAAAGTAAACGACACCCCATTCACACTTACCACGTCTCCTGGTTGCTGAATTTCTTGGTGACAACTTTTCCCAACTCAATCCCTAACCTATCTGCTATCTTCTGAGCCAAATCTGGATGTGGGAAGACCCACCAAAAACCTTGATATTTGGCATTTTTGCTGTCTTGTTGCACTGCGGTGTACAACGGAACCGCGCGAATCCGATTGAGTTGGCGCCTGCAGTTAATGGACTGCTGTCAGTATTGTCCCTATTCGAACACACGTAAAAAGATCACCCGGACGTTATTGTGCGTGGTGTAGACCTTTACCCAAGACTTATTCTACTGCTGTGAGGCCAGGAGGTCAGGGATGTCGGGGGGGGGGAGGGTCGGGGAGGGGATGAGGGTCGGGAGTAGTTGGGCATGCTGGGGTCACCGGGGAGTGAGGCCCCAACTTCTAACTAGATTTTCCCACTTTATGGTTGAGAACCAATTTGGATCAGGTTAAAGATCGTTGAGCCAAAATGGGCCAAAACTTCATGTTGGGATTCTTAGTATCTAGGCATACAAAAGACTCCAAAAGACTCAGTGAAATCGTAAAATTTCACTTCATAACTCAGTAGCAAATCCACTCCAAGAAGTGAAGATGACTCCAAAAATGAATTAAAATAAGCCCCCCGGGGGGTCTCAGTTTTTGTTTGGGTAGGGACGGTGCCTCCGAGACTTGACTCTGCAGGAAGTAGCTCCACCATTTTTTGCCAAAAAAAGGACCTATACCAGCAATGCGAATTTTGGAGGGGCCAAATTTAACCCGAATTTGCCATTTTCACCGCAACATTTGGCATTTTAAGCAAATTTGGGACAATTTTTGGCTTCAGATTGAGAAAATATTTTCCAACAATTTTTAAAAATGTTGGCTCGATTGAGAAAATGTGACTAATTTTCCAACAAATTCAGAAAATTTTTGAACACCATTGCTACAAGCAAAGCAACTAACACCAAAATTGGCATAAAAAAGGGGTCGTTGATATACCAGAAGCGAAATGGGACCAATGTCCGTGGCACGTCCCTGTATGGTCATTTGTGTTGAGACCCCCCCCCCCCCCGGGTAAAAATCACTCCAGAAAATTAAGAGTGCAGTGAATTTGATACAGGGTCTTAGTTTTGTAGTTGGACCCTTACCCAACTACAAAACTAAGACCCTAATTTTTTGGGTGCCAAAATGTATTTTAGTGAAATTTGATACAGGGTCTTAGTTTTGTAGTTGGACCCTTACCCACTAGAAAACTAAGACCCTAATTTTTTGGGTGCCAAAATGTATTTTAGTGAAATTTGATACCGGGTCTTAGTTTTGTTGTTGGACCCTTACCCAACTACAAAACTAAGACCCTAATTTTTTGGGTGCCAAAATGTATTTTAGTGAAATTTGATACAGGGTCTTAGTTTTGTAGTTGGACCCTTACCCAACTACAAAACTAAGACCCTAATTTTTTGGGTGCCAAAATGTATTTTAGTGAAATTTGATACAGGGTCTTAGTTTTGTAGTTGGACCCTTACCCAACTACAAAACTAAGACCCTCGCTTTTTTTGGCACCAAAATGTATTGAATTTGAGACGGGGTCTATGTTTTAAGGTCTTAGATTTAGGGTCTTAGTTTTAGGGTCTTAGTTTTAGGGTCTTAGTTTTAGGGTCTTAGTTTTAGGGTCTTAGTTTTAGGGTCTTAGTTTTAGGGTCTTAGTTTTAGGGTCTTAGTTTTAGGGTGGGTCTTAGGTTTTAGGTTGTAGGAATGTATACACCCCAATTTGGGGTGATTTTTCAGTCTTTTGGAGTGATTTTTCACTGCATTTTTCAAGCGTGATTTTTTTGCTCTTTAGGCCTAAGTTTAGAATAAGAATCGAAGGAGTGACACTAAACTCAGTCAGCTGAGGGTGCAGTGTGCGAGGGCTCTTAAACACCTTTATCATGCCTCTCTTGCAGTTCTTAAGTCCACAGTTGAAGATAGATCCAGTATAGAGCTCTTTTCCTTATAGGCCCATGCCTCAACTGGGCAAATTAGGCATATGCATAGAGCCAGATTTGTGGGGGGGGTGGGTGGTGGGCAGATTTAGCCAAAAGTGATGGGCTTTTCCCAAATTTAGCAAGTTGACTTGTTACCAAAATGTTGACCTTTTTGACAACGACCCTATATGCTTGCAAGTGTTTTGATATTTTTTAAGACTTTTAAGGATTGAGAGGGGTAGATTCCACTGATCGGCGAACCTTCCTCATATCGCATGCAGCAACGGGCTAAAGGTGTCTTTTGTGATCCAAGCATCCTTCATTTTTGTTTTATGCGCTTTTATGGTCACTATATCAGATATCCGCAAGAAAAGGCCATTTCAAACATTTCACTTGATTCTGACAGTGTTTTTTTTTTTTAAAGGCTGACTCAAGATTTTTTATGCCACATAGCCACTGTGTTGTACTTGTGGTCCGTTTACTGACAGAAAATACAAACTTGGCAAATTCTTCTTTCTTCAAGAGTAGATTGATTTCGCATAATATTTGGTATAGATATACCATACCTATGCTGTCAACGGATCAGAATGGTGAAAATTCCTCAATTTTGAGGTACAAAAGTCAATGGGAGGGGGAAGAGGCTATGGATCATGAACTGCCCCCTTTACACTTTTGCAGAGACACACAAAAGGGTCTTATAAGACTTACAACTGTGACCATTAATAGTACATCCTTCAGTCCCCGACATCACTATTGAATTCATACTTACAACTTATTTCTTGTACCATGGGATTGCACAAAATGGGTAGGTATGTGCAGCTCAGATTCGAGAAAAAAATACATCGGTCTCGGGACCGCTTGTGTCGCCTGCCGTCCGCGGTTAGTGATGATAGACCTAACATGACCTTTGACCCGTGAAGTGACCTTTGACCTCATCGACAAATGAGGGATCCCATGTTGCACCTAATGATTCAAGTTTTTCCAATTGAAACTCAACTTTTCTATGATGTCAATTTTATTACATTTTCAGCTTCATCCTATTTTACAACTATACCAAAACTTTACCCACATTACCGTCAGCATGACCTTTGACCTTGGCATGTGACTCTGACTCATCAACAAATGAGGGGATCCCATGTTTGCCAAACACACCGATGATTCAAGTTTGGTTCCAATTGAACTTCACGTTTTCATATAGGTGGATCATTTTACATTGTTCCTCTATTTTACACTTGACCCTCACATGAACCTTGACGCTTGCATGTGACCTTTGACCTCATCAACAAATGAGGGATCCATGTTGCACCTATGAATTCAAGTTGGTTCCAATTGAACTTCAACTTTTCATATGAGGTCCAATTTATTTGGAGCATTTTCATCACCCTATTTTACAACACGTGCCCTCACCTGAACCTTTGACCTTGGCATTTGACCTTTGACCTCATCAACAAGTTGGATGCCATTTTGCACCTGTGACCCAAGTTTGGTTTTAAATCCATCAAAGTTGTGGATAATTACATGCAAATTTTAACCCTTTTCACAACAGAGCATCAACAGACATCAACAGACATCATCAAACACAGACAACTAACAGTGTGACAAATGTGATCCCTAGTGTCTTCCTGCCTTAGGGCAGGCGACCAAAAAGGGTGGTGCAACCTTCTAGCACCTTTTTTGTGTTGTCTGCTGCAAGCTGAAGGCACAGTCATTGTGGCAGCAATCCTGTGTGTGCAAAAATTGTTAACCCGGCCACCTACTTGATTCATACTTTTTACCCATGCTCATTTCCCCATTTGTTTTTTTGAATAAAGGACACAAGATTCTGAAAATGAAATAATGATAAAATTGAAGGATTTTTCCCACAATACTCCCAATTAGTTTCGCTATGAGTTACACAACTAACACAATTTTTTAAAACTCAGAGCTCAAGCAAGCAATCTTATATCTTGAGTGTTTGTGCTCAAATCCATCCAATTTTATATCATACTCGGTTCCCAGAAGAACCACTAGCCAACCTCTATGGGGTGTATACAGACTGACCCCTGATGATCCCATCAGACCTTTGACCCCATTCACAAACTGTGCTGCAGTGACCAGTGTTCCAGAATGCTGTATAATTATGAAATATCTAAGACTTAAAAAGGTAAATTGAACAGGAAGTGTTCATAACGCAAAAACAAATGTGATTTAAACATTTTTAACATACAGAATGTTGTTTTATATTACACTTCACACCTTAAACTCCATGTTCACCCCTTGACCTTGAAATTTAGTAAACAGTCATTCTCTGATCCTGTGAACTGGATGTAAAGAAGGTCATATCAATCAAGTTTCATGACCATGCAGCAGAGGGGGGCACAACAAAATCCATTCGGAGGTGATGCATATGAAAGACTTTAGATCTCCATTTAAGCATGCATGTCACCATACCCCATTAAAAAAAATATTTTTGGAAAAATTCACCATTATTATAAAGACCACCTTTTTCACAATATAACAAATGTCACCCAAGAACTCAGACTGTACTTGCAGGAAAAACTTTTGAAAGAAAAGAATATCTCCCAAAGACCCTATTTTGGAAAATTTAGCCACATTTGCATCAATAAAAAAATGTTGTTTTGACATAGGGTCAAAATGGCAACACACCTTTAACAACTAATTTGGATTATTAGTTATACCACTGATTCCATCCTGTTTAAATTGTACTAAACTTCATTGCGGGCAAAATACGATTTTTCTTAAGTCTCGTTTTAAACACATGGCATTACAGTGTGAGTTAATCAAAACCCTAGATCAGAAAGAGATTTTTTTAAAAAGGTTGAACATTATTTTTGCTTGACCGTTTGCGTGGTTGTTTTAACAGGAATAAATAAACAGGCTATCAGAAAGATTTGTATTTGGCAGTCTTTCGGACTATGGGTTCAGAGTTGTGGAGAGACCCAAAAATTGCTGCTTGGCCACTTTTTAGCCATACATGCTTGAGCGATTGTCACCGACGTTACCCATTAACTCATTTATGTAGCAAAACAAGGGGGGGTCCATGCACACACGCAAATTCAGCTGGTATTGATTTCTTCTTGAAAAAAAATATCAGTTGAATATAAAACGGTTTCTATTGTGTTACATAATTCTAAGTAAAATATCTTCCACAAATTACCATTGTTCAATCATAAAGGGTCAGTATTGGAAATCACTCCATATCAATGTCTCAGTTCATGAACATATAATGAAATTGCCTCAGAGATTTTACTTTACATCCTTTAGGTCATTAGATTATCTAATAGCGTATACTCACATCCATAAATTGCGAAGGGCGAGAAAAACTAAAGATGAAGTTTTCTGCAAATTATTGGAATTAAATTCACTTGGATTCCCAAATTTTCGTTGTAGGTTACAACATGAAACTTGTGACCCAAAGTAAAATGTGGGTTTACACCAGCATCTGGACTTTCTAATCTGGGACATTTAAACATTTTTGTTTCACTCTTGCCCCAGAATTTCACTTTTGGCCCCCTAAAAAAAAATCATTTTCCCCCGTTTCCCCACCCCCCCCGAAAAGAGGCTGGCACCGCCACTGATCTTTGTGTGGATCAAAAAATGGCCAAATATATTGTTGTGTACGCAAAATAGGCATAACTTCTTCCTCCAAATTCCACATGGCACAAAATGCCTGTTATCCCTATCAATATCAAAGAAAAAAACATCTGAGCAAAAACAATTTAACTATTTTTAAGTATTTCTGAAGGAATCGAAATGAACCGATTTTGAAATTCTAAAATCGTGTAATCGGTATTTTTATAATATTTATAACAGATATTAAGGTGATCGGATAGACACTAATGATAACAATCGATTGACATGACGTTTGCCAGTGAATACGAGGTTATTTCGTGGGGTGGTTTTATGCTAAAAATATAACGCGTTCTGCCACTGATCAAGTGCAACCAGCACTCAAGGCAACCAAAATTTGAGCTTGCTGATGGGCACAAATGGAGAAGAAACTGTACTTTGCCTTTGAACAGCTAAAAATTATTAATGATAGAGCCAGGAGATATGGAACCAGGTCAAACATCATCATTTACCTCCAATATAGAAAAGGTTTAACACCTAAGGTAGTTATACTCGTTGTCAAAGTACCTTTACAAGAAAGCGTACTTTAAGCGTGATGCGCGTAAATGTGATCGTGGCGATCTACTGCTAAGCCCCGCCCTTTTGGATGACTCGCGCGTCGTAACCATCGTGTAAAAGGTATTTTGCTAATAGTATAGTAGGACAACCTCCATACAATGCTAGTAGTTAAAGTGTATTCACTATAAGATGAAACATGAATTAGTACAATAGGGAATAGGGATACACTAACCTAATGCATGTATGTAACCTACTGTAAATTTCATATATGGCTATAGTTGTATTTGGCACAACTTGGAGCCTCGCCTCTGACAATTGTCTAGTTCCACCTTAACACTGAACAGGGTATAGTACTCTCAAATTGTGGTGTCACGTTTTCAATAGGGGCAATTTAAGTTACACAGGGGTAAAACTTTGAAAAATGCTCCAATCATTTGAATGTAATGCCATATTGTCCGTCTTATCATCTGGGGAATATCACTTCAAAATCAGTCTAGAGAGCTTAGCAACAACCCCTGGGACTAACATTTCCCCAAACAGTGAAGTGAACTATGCATTATCTGGCTAAATAGTACACAAATATTTGTGTAATTTTAACTGATTGGTGGTTATTAGGGCAGGGCCCCCTTCTGGGAAGATACATAAACGGCTTTTTACATTGAGAAGAAAGACTGGATTCTTCCCTATTCAAACGAGTGGATATGACCCAATTTTCCCCAGCTCCTATATCATTGCGAATCGAGTATAATCTAAGCTGCACATCTGGTATTCTGAAAATGACTGGATTAGTCTTAAAAACAGAAATCACAAGCAAATTTGATCATTCTTTTACTCTATATGAGTAGAAAAAGAACAAAGCAACAAAACAGGAAAAACAACCAAACACGATTTCAACATTAATTTTATTATTTCCATGTGTGAATGTGCAGCGATTTTGAATGTTTTATCCACATTCATGTTCCTGGTACAATGTTAATTAGTAATTCTCTGACATTTCCTCTAAGATCCACATACTTTTTATTTTCAGAAATTTACAATAGCTTTTTGTCAATGTTGAGCAAAATTGCAAAATCTATGGCAAGAAATCTGTACCTTGCTGCAAACATTGCAAAGAATTGTACCACTGAAGCTGCTTTTATACTTGAGCAATCCTGCTACCACCGTATCAACATTCCATCAGTATGAAATGAAAATATTCTTGTTGCTGACACACCAAGGACAACCATAATTCAACTTGGAGAAAGAAGAGGAAAGGATAGTGTGTGTGATGATCATCGCGTAATGCGTACATACTGGAGGTAGAGGCAGTGTGTCGAGTAACTTTTCATCATAAATTACATTGACGGCCAAAATGATCCGTCAATTGAAGCATTTGGTCAAGGTAGGTAAAAGGAAAATGTGGTTTCTGGTAACCAGCCCGTCTCCTAAGATAAGATGGGGAAAAGAAAAAACAAATGTTCATGCCAACTTAGGGGGAACAAAATTAATTGATCTGTCTTTTATGTATCCCAAGGTCTGCATCCAGTGGATGAGGAAGATTCACAATTTTAATTAAAAATTTGGAAAATGAACTAATGACGACTAATTTACATGCAACCCTACAATATTTTGAAATGAAACAATTAAAAACAAATTTTCTTGCAATTTTTAAACACATTTTTAAACTTTTATCCTTTCCCATATTTTTCTCAGCCTGTTACTAGAAACCATATTATTATTTCTATTGGTCTTATGTTGGTGATTGGTTGGCTTTGCTTTCTCTGGAACACACTCTAAAGGATGAATGTATAATCTCTTTACACTTCCACATAATGTTACTTCTCCCACTGTGGTCCACCATTCACGCTACCTTTCCACTACACTATTCATTGTGTCATCTATGAGGTGTCTGATTTCACTTGCTCTTGTAATGGTTCTGTTGATGCAATCCTGAAGCTGATCTGCTGACAATGGACTGCCACCTGTGTACACAACAAATACATATGTATCAGTCAATAGACTTATTCAATGACCAACGGAATGCACTGTAACAGTTCTTTGAGCCAAATAGGTCAGGTTGTTATTTTCACATTATTTTCTTTATTTATATGTTTTTAAGCACGATTGCTCCAGTGTTGTTTGCATATTAGAAGCAAAAATGTGTACCACAATAGTCTTTAATTAGAACAGTCTGTGTAGTCATGATGTAGTTCATACCTTTAAAACTTAAAGGAAGCACTTCTCCTTATTGAGTGCAGAAGGTGTGAAGATCTGCTACTTTGAAGGAGGAATTGGACAATTTAAGAGAAGGTGATGTCAGTTGGGGAATGATATACGCAGTAGAGAGTGGACTCTGAGATGTAATTCAGTCAGGCGGGTGACACTGCGTACAAAAATGCCTATAGATGATTTCCATATCAATAGTGATAGCGCCACCCATTTCGATAAGCTACCTAATATAGACTCCTAATTTATGCCGTATGACGTAGTTGACCAGGGATGACGCAGCATAAATTTTATAGCGCCACGTATGACTGCTTATCGATAAGCGGTCACATTTTCATGACTATTCAATCACCAAATGGCAAAATTCCATATTGACCTGGACTAGACTTGCAATACAACCATTACTTATTTGAGCAGCAGAAATGCATGCAACAGGATTTGCTTCAATTAAATCTGCCTCCCCTTTTAACCATTCAGATAATCAGAGTATAAATATGACACATTTACCTTCACATACATTCCTGTAAATATTTTGCTTCTTACCCTGGTTTATGTACATTTGCAAAATTGTTTGGTTTCATCTATTACCATGGTTACCATGCCCGGTGCTATGATTTCTCTTCTTGGTTGGAATTCGCTAACACAATTTACTGAAAAGAAGAAAAAGAACAACCTTTATTAATTGTCATTATCCTTGGCATTGCACACAATTAACAATATAATAACACATCGTTATATTGAAGCTTTCTGAAAATATTGTTTCAATGAATGGTTTCAAGCTAATTAATATTCGGTTTTCAGCAGCAATCTTAACAAAACAATATTTACCGTAATCAAGCTCGCGTATTATTATTCTCTCAACTGTATGTTTTATACACCAATGTTATAGGGAGATTTTTACTTCTCTTACTCAAAACGTCCTCTAAAATAAGAAATGTGAGCACCTAAAGAAATATAAAACATTAATTTGTATTTTTCTTCTCCTTACACGCATTATCTGCGTACTACATGTATATGGTTGGGTTAGCCATATCAGTACCAAAATGGCAATGAGACTTGCAATATAAGGTATCAAATTCAACCTATGTTCTGTCAGTCTTACGAGGGTATCAAAATTTGATTTTTCAGTCTTTGATACGATTATCAAAATTAGCAGGAATTTGGATGTTTGAATTATATATGGTTTATTTTTATTATTGTGTCCAAACTGGGCACATCAAAATGGCTCAAAATGGACTAAAAGTCCCCAGATGAATCCCATGGGAGCAAGCAGAAATCGCACAGTCCAGGGTTGGATGGTGGTGTATCAATTTTTGAAACAGGGTCTCGTCGTGAATGGCGTAGCATTTGAAGGAATTGCATTCTAGTTAGTTTCTTTTATAGGTCACCTCCAGAACCCTTATAATACAGGTGGTCACCCTGGCTCATGTTTACCTGTCGGACAACCTGGAGTCGGTACGTGTCATTATAAATTGTGGGTCTCGCCTGGAACGAAGTTAGAGGAAGGTGGTCCCTGCCGAACAAAGTTCAAGAAGGGGCTCCGTATGTTCCCTGTGAGAAAAAATGTTAACATTGGAACATTTGGCCATATCTTTTTTTTTTCTCGATGAGCTAGGAAGTAACCAAAGTGGGGATATTGTAGGAGAGCACAAGCCCATATTAACCATGTAATTAATTCCCACAGGGTCCTCCCCTGGTCGTAAGAGGGGTGGTAGGAAAAATGTAAAAAAGGTTGATATGCAAAAAAAAAAAAAAAGTTCAACATTTGGACCATATCTTTCTTTTCGATAAAGTGAGAGTAGCCCAAATTTGGATATATCATTAGGAGGGCACAAGCCGGAAAACCATTTATTTTTAATTTATTCCCACAGAGTCCTCCCTTGGTTCTGTCAGGGGGTGGGGAATTGTCAAACAAGGCGGTCTCGCAACCACAAGTCTTGCCATTACTTTCGCGCGCATAGCTGTAAGACCAAGAGCAGGCAGACCAGATTGCAATTGTTGATATTGAATAGAGGGGTGTTCCAAAAAAGTTTGTTTGCAAGCAGATTACAGGGAGGATTGCGATTTCCCCCTCCCCAACAAAACAACAAAGAAGAGAAAAAACGAAAAAAACAAACAAAACGATAAAAAAAAGAAAAACAAAGAAAAAAAATAAACAAAAACAAGAAAAACAAAAACAAAAAGAAGAACCAACAGAAAGAAGCAAAAAAAAAAAAATACAAAAACAACAAATATTAATTAAATTAAACCTTACAAAATAAAAAATCACAAACAACGAAAAACACACCAAACCCTCCAAAAAAACAGCAAAGAAATCAAAAAAAAAAAAAATACATTAACCATAAACCAAAACCCCACACCAACACCCTATCACCCTACCCAACACCCCACCCCCTCCCAAAAACACCCCAACACAACCCTCCCCAACAACCCCACCCACGCCCCCAAACACACCCCCTCCCCAACAACCCCCTCCCCCCAACACCCCTTCCCCTACCCACCCCACCCCGCAAACACCCCATCTCCCCCTACCCAACACCCGCCAATACCCCACCCCTCCCAAAATCCAGCAACACCCCACACCCTACTTCCAACACCCCACCCAAACCCGCCGCAACACCCCACCCCATCCCCAAACACCACCGCAAACACCCCATCCTCCTACCCAACACCCCAACAACACCCCACCCCTCCCCAACACCCCGCAACACCTCATCCCCTCTCCCCCAACCACCCACCCCTCCCCAAACACCCCACAACACCCACCCCCTCCCCAACAACCCGCAACACCAATCCCCCTACCAACACCCGAAAACCCCATCCCCTACCCGAACCCGCAACACCCCATCCCCCTACCCAACACCCCCGCAACCACCCACCCCCTCCCCAACATCCAGCAACACCCCACCCCCTCCCCAACACCCCACCCTCCCCCACACCCCATCAACCCCAACACCCCATCCACCCCCAAACACCCCATCAATCCCCACACCCCGCAAACACCACACCACCCTCCCCAATACCCCGCAACACCCCAACCCCCTCCCAACACCCACCCTCCCCAACCACCCCGCAACACCCCACCCCCTCCCCAACACCCCGCAACACCACATACCCTACCCAACACCCCGCAAACACCCCATACCCCTACCACCACCCGCAACACCCAACACCCAGCAAAACAACACCCCAACACACACCCCCTCCCCAAACACCCGCAACAACCTCTCCCCTTCCCAATACCCCGCAACACCCCACCCCCTCCCCAAACACCTGCAACCACCCACACCCGCAACACCCCACCCCCTCCCCAACAACACTGCAACACCCCAACCTCTCCAACACCCCTACAACACCCATCCCCCTCCAACCCCCAGCAAACACCCCACCCCCTCCCCCAACACCCGCAACAGCCCACCCCTCCCCAACCCGCAACACCCCACAACCTCCCACACACAAAACACCCGAACCGACAACACCCAACACCCCACAACACACCAACCCCCTTTGCCAACACCCTGCACACACAACCCCGCCCCAACACCCCGCAACACCCTCCCAACACCACCGCACACCCCACCCCTCCCCAACACCCACCGCAAAACACCCCACCCCCTCCCCCAACACCACCGCAACAAACCCACCCATCCCCCACACCCCAACCCCTCCCCAACCCAACACCCACCCCAACCCCCTGCAACAACAACACCCAAACCCTCCCCAACACCCTGCAACACCCACCCCCTCCAACACCTGCAAACCACCCCCACTCCCCTCCACCAACACCCGCAAACCCCCCACTCCAAACCAAACCCCGCAACACCACACCCATCCCCAACCACCCCACCCATTCCCAACACCACGTAACACCCCCACCCCTCCACAACACCCCACAATAACCCACCACCCTACCCAACACTCGCAACTCCCACCCCGAACACACACCACCCGCAACACACACCCCCATCCCGCAAACACCCACCCCTCCCCAAACCCAAACCCCTCCCATCACCGCCGCAACCCACAACCCCCTCCCCAACCCCACAACCCTCCAACACCCCATCCCCAACACCCCGCAATACAACAGCCCCTCCCAACACCCAGTCCTCTCCCAGCACCCAACCCCTCCCAATGCCCGCACCATGCCACCCCCATCCCAAAACCCCAATCAATACCCAGCTCCCTACCCAACACCCCATCCCCTCCCCAAACAACCCATCCCCTCCCCCAAACACCCCACCCATCCCCCTCCCCCACAACCCCCTCGCCCTCCCCCAAAACCCAGCCACTCCCCATACACCCCACCCCCTCCCCCAGCACCACTCCAACAACCACGGCACCACCTTACCCCCTCCCAACCCTCACCCGCTCCATGTAAAGCAGAATATTCAATCCAATGAACTGTTTCAAGCTATACAGCAAATTACGCATATTTAATTAGGTCAATTGCATTACAAAATGACCCTATGCCCACATGCATTTGACCTAATTATGATTCAAACAAAAGGTGAATGGCCAGAAAGTCTTTCAGCAGTGAAGAAATTTTGCCTATCGATGTACCGTTTCAGCGATTACGCATATTATGCATAGTTAATTAGCTCATTTACACACCTAAGCCGCATATATCCTTACTTTCAAATGGCAAACAAGATGCGCACAATAGGCTCTCATGCAGTGATGGACTTTGTGTATCCGAGTACCGTTCACAATTATAGCAATTACGCTGATTTTTGCTTATTTAATTAGGCTCAGTTGCCATACTTAATTTGCCCGAAAAGGGCCCAAAATCTAATCAGGTCGGAAACTCTTCAGCCGCTTCCTTTCACCAAGTTAATCATTATACGCCTTATGGAAACTCTAGAAACTGAACAAAGCTTTTTTTCTTAAACGTATGCAAAACTAAGACATTACTTAGCATATTTTACGCCCACAAAAATGCAACTTTGACCCAATTATGATTCAAACAAAAGATGCATGGCATAGTATTCTTCATGTAGCGAATGAATTTTGCCCACTATCCGATTGTACTGGTTAAGAGAAGATGCAGTTAATTACGCATATTTAATTAGCTCATTGACATACCTAAGCCGCACATATAATACACTTCAAATTCAAAAAAAAAGATTTGAGCAAACCCAGATAGGCTTTCTTGCCATTGAAGGAATTTGTGTATCCGATTTACCGCTTTTAAAAATTATCGCAATTACGCTGATTGTTGCATATTAATTAGCTCAATTGCTTACTTAATTGCCGAAAATAAACAAAATCTAATCAGTTCGAGAAACTCTCACCAGCCCGCTCCTTCCACCAAAGTACATCATGATAGGCCTTACGGAACTCCTGAAAAACTTGTACACAAGCCTGCGGGAAAATTTTCGAAATAGCAAATTAGATACTTAATTGCATATTTCGCCAAAATCTAAATAAGGCGGAGAAATCATGGACCTGGACCCGCTCCTTTCCAACCAAGTTACACCATCCTAGCCCTCACGGAACTCCAGATTCAATCGTACACAAGCAGGTGAAACACGGACGGCGAGCAGACCAGACAGCATGACAGACAGACCGAAGACAGACAGAAAAGTGACCACCCTAAGTCTCTGCCGAACAAAGTTCAGGACGAGACAAAAAAGTCAACATTTGACCATCTCGGCTTTTTATTAAATGAGCGCAGAGTAGCCAACTTGGGATATTGTAGAGAACACAGATCCTATAACATGTAATAATGCCCCCAAGTAACATTTCACCAAAAAGTCACATTGGCCATCTTGGTGGGGCTGACATTGACCCTTGGCCATTGACCTTTTAGTTATTTTGTTTTTAGAGGTATTTCTTGGCGAGTTCTGGATGTAGTAAGAGTTCATTGACAAGGTAGTTTTAGAGTTTATTATTTGGTGAGTTATGGATGGAGAAGTAACAGTACATAGATGAGTTGTTTAAGTTTGCTTCGTTAAAAATAAACTGATACATTACTCATCAAATATAGCAAATGTCATTGCTACAGGATGTCCTCCCACTTAGAGCCCACTGTTCTTGGAGTCGGAGTAACTGCCACCCCTGTTTCTGCATCTATGGACACTGAATACAGCATCACTGGGAATAAAAACAAAACAATCTTACAGAACAACACATGTAACAACAAGTATGCCATTTTAATACTATATCCAGACTGTTTATGTCCATGAGTGTAAATCTTAGTGATTTTGGTGGACGGAAATGTTTATAGGATTTCATTTTATATCACTTACAATGGCGGAGCCAGGATTTGAAAAATGTCCAAAATTACCGGGGGGCTGAAAGGCTGTTTGTTTACTTGGGTTGTAACTGGTCCAAAATAGCTCTAAAATGGGATGATTTGCAAGAATTTGCAGAAAGGAATACAGGGGTGGTGCGCGGCCCCCTCGTCCCCTCCTGGATCCGCGGCCTGACGTAGGCATTTTATAGTTGTTTGTTTGAGGAACAAAAGGGTTCAATTGGCATTCTAGTGCTGGTCGGCAAGGAATGAAATTCTTTGAGCATGGTCATTTTGGCCAAAGTACTGCTCATAAGGCCAAGTAGTACTGGCGTTAATTAGGCCGGTGCTTGTACTGCCAATGGACACCAACCAGCATAGTGACAATTCTGCTCTAGCATGTAATTTTTGTCCCAAGAGTGGCAAGAGATTTTTGGTCCTGTTTCTGCTTATCAATTTTATCATTTCATCTCCTTTATTTTCCTTTTTTTTTTTTGGCTCTTCAATCTTTTGCCTAGGCAGTATTGCCCGCATACAGAAAATTTGGACCAGTTATATGACTTTAACTCCCATTATGTTGTTTTTTAAGGACAAACTCTTTTTCATCTGACCGATACTGTAACTAACTCTAACTACCTAACTTTTTCATCTACACATTCTCATTGCAATCTAATTGATCAAATGTCAGGCAAAACATGAAAACAAAACAGGGTTTGTCTTTGAAACTTTGCCTAAAAATGAAAGAGGCTGTGCTAAATGTTTTTTTTTAGAAAGCATATGACCCACTTAGGTAATTTATACTTTCTTGTCTGGACAATATATCCTGGTGTGTGTGTTTTTTTTTTTTTTAAATGTCGACATTTACGTAGTATCAATTTTGATATCACGTGAAAGTGCCATATTTTTTTCTTTGTTGTCTGGAATGTTCAGCTTCCAAATCCATTTCGTTCCCAGATACAGACTACAAGACAAAGTATGTTTTTGGTTTAACAGTCCATATTAGCACAGTAGTTAATATGAAACCTTGGAAAGTGCATTATTGCTTCTACTGTCAAAAATGCAAGTTTGTTACCACGATTACTTTGTGGTAAGTGCCAAGCTCTCATATCAGATAGAGAAAAACATGATACACATAAATCAGAACAAACACCTTTCAATATAAGGTCATATTATGGGCATTTTGTGACCCTCCATTACCTAAAAGAAACAGGGAAAACAAGTTGAGATTTTTTAAAATATAAAAATTTTAGATCTAAAACTGTTGGCCTTAGTTTTGGCATTATTCTTTTTGGTTACTTGTTGAGGCAAAAGAGGATATATTCCCATTCATGAATCTCAAAATTGAAAAAAAAAATCAGAGATGCTCTCTATATAAAATTTCTGTTGTAACAGAATTTAATATTTACAGATGCAAGAGACATTTGAATAGGTTTCTCCCATTATTTCCCCATCAATGTACTGGTTTTCATAGAGATTAGCACTAAACAGATTTCTTCTTAAGTATTTGGCTACAGAAATGTCTAAAGGCTCTGAATCAAAGATTTTGAATATAATTTTTTGTGTTTGTAGGTAGAATTAGTAATTAAAAATAGTCATCTAGAAAGCTAAAGATTTCACCCTAAAATACTTAATTCCCAAGTTAGAGATGAATATGAATCAGATTTTTTCATTTTGAAGCAGTGTAGGTAAAATATGCACAGAAACAGTACGCATAGGATTACCGGTGTATAACAAAAATTTCCGGATCCGGAACGTTATAACAAAGTTGTGTGCTTTGTATATGAAAGACTTGATTTGAGCTTAGTTATTGCACAAAGAGTGATAAGTATAGACGACAAGCATTATTATATGCAAAAACCGATTTGTTGAAAATTGAGGGCGCCTCATTAGGAAATCTCTGAGTCAGGCCTTTTAAAAAGTGAAAAAAAAAAAAACGGTATTTTTTATATGCTATATTTCACATTTATAAAGCGTAGGCTGGATTGTCAATTCACTCCAAATTAAATGAGAAATTTCACAAAGAAATAATTCTCAGATTAACCATCAGATGGGAATTATTTTGATAGAAAGGCTTTACATCAGTGCAAAAATCAGGGATTTTCACATTTTAGGAACCGTTACACGAAATCTCATGTTGTACCTTTAATCCACAGCTACCATTTTTCAGTGCTGCTATCAGTGCAATAAGGCAGGGTCAGTTATATTACCATCATAGTCTAAACCACATGAGATCACAGAACAGAACCCAGCATAACTGTATATGGGGACAGGAAATACACATATCAGTAGAATAGTTCATACAATGGCTATAAAATACTTTTTCAATTTTAACCAAAGATTGTACAGGATCTGTTTTCATTCTCAGCCCTCCTCCAACTGAGCTAGCCTATAATTACAAATACAGAGAAAGAGATCACCTGTAGCTTCCACAATGCATGCTCCAGTGAGTTTTTAACAAGGGTCGATTGTGAATCGTTTTAGTGGGCAACATAGCTAAATTAATAGCATTGATCACAAACTTGCATTTTAAGAATGTTTCATCTCTAACGATTCACATAAATACCTGTACAAAAAAAATCTTATTGGAAGCAATGCATTGTGGGAGCTACTGATTACAAATCATGAAGAACAATCTATAAATTTTACTGTGTGAAGGTAATGGTATGACTCTAACTAGCGATTGACTGAAAACCAGTAAGCATTGTTTTACGTGATATGCTTCGGGGTAATTTTTGTGAATTCCTTATCAATAAAGACATTTACAATGTATATGTAATGCTGAGAACAGATCTAGTCATACCTTCTTCTTCTATGCACAAGGTCTCCAAGTCTATCACTTAGCAATGAAATAGGAAAATACATTTGAAATGCATGATTGAAAAATGCTGTAAATAAAAATAGCACTTTTCCTTTTTTAGTACTAAATCCTTAACAATTCAAAATTCATCAACATTGTAAAGCCACCCAAAAACTCTCTGCAGATGAGATTGAATAAGTCAACAAAAATCATTGTAAATTTTAAAAAGTGGCACTTGCTGTTTACCATACTTGAATCAGAAAAGGAAAACTGCATTAAATAAGTCTGAGGTAAAGTAGACTTTCAAGCCCATACAAACAAGTGGGAGGTAACCGAGCTGACGTGGTCAGAGCGTTCGGACTTTGGGAATGAAAGTCACGGTTTCGAATACTACTCAGACCAGAGCATGGAAAATTAGCTGAACCAGGGTGAATGGGGAGGAACTGACAATATTTAGAGTTGGGGAAGAAAGGCAGAGTAGGGGAGAGAGTGGGCACCTCATTCAGATGCCGTGCTGATTGACTCCAGATGTAACTCCCTGAGGACTTCAAAATAATATTTGTTACAAATGGTTTGCATGAAAGTAATACCTTTTGAATGTGGAATCTTTAAACTACTGCAAAAAACTTTAATAAAAATAAACATTTTTTTAACCTAATTTGACACTTATGACCCTAACTTCTAGTTAAATGAGGTCATCACAATATCAAAAATATTTTTGAGCTGTTCCATTTTCCTGAACAGTTCTGTTTGTAGAGGCCAGGCCCAAGATCCTGTACAGGAAACTCAGCTGCCACCAAACATTCAGGAAAACTACCTCAAATTTCCCAGTTTCTCACAGGCAAGCCCTGAGATTCACAGGAAAAAGATTCCTCACGGTCAGGGAACTAATTAGTACCTTGAGGTGGGCCATTAGCACTGAAAGATCAACAAGGAGGTTAATAATCTTGTTTGCCAATAAGAGCTGTCAAATTATGCAGTCCCACATAAACAGACAATAAACAGTTGGTCGGTTACATTGAAAGACATCAGTAGAAAAGATGTTGGAGCTCTGTATAATCATGGAGTTGTTATTAACAAACCTATCGCGCCGCACACACTGTGTACATGCATTTTAGTAATCCCTACTTCAAGTCATCCTTCAGTCACAGGCATGATAGTCTGTATAAAGCATAACTATAATTCATTTCAACAGATTTAATTATATAAGACTATGGTTCCTTGCTAATTGCTTCTTTGGTATTTTATTTCATGCCATATGTTGATTTATTTGTTATGTATGGTATTAGGGCCACTTTGTAAGCGATGGAATCTTAATGGTCTTATTTTGTTCATTCATCTTGCAGATGGTATAAGTTTACTAGATTCTTACTGTATCGTGAATTTCACTTCATCGCAGGTTCTCTCCTTATATCAAGTCAATAAAGAAATTTCTTCCTACATTTATAGGGGTCATTGGTTGTAGCTTCTTGCAATTATACGGTTAAATTTTCTTGGAAATGAAACTGTTTTGGCATTTGTAATAGTCCAATAAAAAAAAAAAAAAAGCAAGTTGCCTGCATGGAATGGAAGGACTTGGAAGCAAAGTGGACTTTGGACCCAAACTCCAACACAGATCCATAACAGGCATTTAAAGTGCTTGCCATGGAGCCGATCGGGAAGGGACTAATCAGATGGGATCTATACAATTTCAGGTAATTTACTTGAAGGAGTAAAATATTATATTGAGTAAAATCATGATAGTGATGATCATTACTGATGACTATCATGAACTCTTTGAAAACGATTTTTACTGTTTGAAGCCAACTATACTATTATGAGGAGGAAAATAATAAACAGAATTTTTACTAACTTAAAGAGACATGAGATTTCCAGAAAGAAGCGCCCCCATTATTTTCGAACCTAGGTTTTTTTTTACATATTTGGAATGCTTACCAATGTATTAGATCACACCTGAAGTGAATAAAGCGATATGCCGTTTTATTGTAATTAATGATGATGATTAGTAGTTTCTGTGTGCACGACAGGAAAGTTAAAGCGGGGTTTCTATGGGAAACGATTTACGATAGCAGGCAAGTTCAAAACAAGGTTTCTGGGTTTTCTTTTGCACTGTTTGTCCAAGAAACCTTCCAAACGTTCTTGGTAGTTGGTTACAAACCCCATTGAAATTTGAGAGGGAGAAATTCATATCCTAAAAAACATCTCTCCTGTCACTTTAATATGGCCTTCAAAATGTAATTATAGCAGGTAAAGATTAACTAAATGTTAATATGAATAAAAATTAATGTATGTGCACTATCCAGACATTTGCACAACGAAAGAAAAAAATGCGAAAACCATTTTATTCTGCGGAAGACATAGCACTGTGTATAGCAGTTAAACGGCAACTGCCAACAAAGCGATTTAAAAAAACAGGTGTCCCACAAAAATATGAAATTCTGTTTTTGTACTTTTGTAAAAGCCTTCTATCCAAAATATCACCATCTGAAGGATTTTTATTAGCGAACAACTGGTTTTTGACTGGTTTTTTTTATACAAAAAAAAAATTGTGTGAAATATTTATTTCCTATAGGAGCAAATACAAATTAGCTATGTTTTCTATTGGAAAATATAAGCATATACAAAAGCACATTTTGTTTTTCATTTTACATTTATTTTTTTATTTTTTGTAGATAAAAAAAATGTAGGGAATATATTGGTGTCTAATCTATATAAAATCCTACTATCACAGAAAATATTGATAACTTGAAAAACTCTTGTTGCACCGTAAATAGTTATATCAAACACTCAATGGTTAAAATAAAATATTAGGCCTAATGTAAATAAAAATGAAATGTATGTGCACCATCCAAAAGTCAGGAGAAAAATGTCACAAAGTCATATATACTGCCAGAAGACAGTAATCCGTATATCAGTAATGTAAATCAAAAATTAATTTGCTACACCATCTGAATTATGTTGGGAGAATATGATGTTGCATTGGAAAAATTTTATACCTTCAGAAGACATACCATATAAACGGTTTAAATGTTAAAGAAAATGATTAATGTTGAGTGTTGCCATCCAAAGTCAAGAGAAAAAAGGTGTGAAAAACCATTTAACCGAATCTTTAGATTGAAATCTATTAGATATTGTCTCTTACTAACTTTTGGCATTGGTTGGAGGGGAAAAAAAGGTTAAGACCTGGACCATTCCCCAGTGTAAAACTTGCTTTTGATCCCAAGTCATAGTTTAACGACCCTGTATTACCTCCACAAAAATTATTAATCCCCGGCAAATTTACGGCTGCATCGTGCGTGAGACGTATGGATGTGAACATAGTGTGCAGCTCAGGTGTATCGCTGGTGTGTTGCCGGCGGACAGGACAGAATGCAGTAGTTAGTAACTGAATCTGGCAATGATGTTTCTGTGTTCTGTAAATTTCCTTCATACATTTCCTGTAATTCCTGATCGAAAGTGCAGATCTCATGGGAATTTCACGGACAGCATGTCCAAGTTAGATATAGTATATGCATGACCGGAAGTTATCAGAGCTCTGACGAAACCTACGGGGCTGTTCCCAGTAACAGTATTTCAGAAGTCGGCCATGCTCTAGAGTAGCCTCAGGCCCATCACAATTTCATTCTTGTGTGGCGCTGTCAATAATCAAAGGGTCAGTACGCCACACAGGGCCGAGGTGTCTGTAGAGAAAATCATGTGCTGTGCCGTGAAATTTTCAATACAAATTTTCCTTTTTGGTAAAGCTAACCTTAGTATGCACTTAAGTAGTTTCTAATAGCCACGGGTTAAAAAGTAAAAGTAAATGGTACATCTATGCTGTCTCTTTTAATATCGTGGTTTACCGTTTGTTTCGTCTAGAAAGCAAATTGCGTCCAATACTTTCGAGCCACATATGGTTTACCGTAATAATGTACATTATTATACATTTTAGCAAACATTAGAAGCAACAAAAAAAAGTAAATAGAGTACATTGAGTTGAATAGGTTACTATGTTTTATAAGAGAATCAATATTTAAAAGCAAATCGCCATGTTACGTGGGGTCGCCCCGGTGTAAGTTTTGTGTAATTACCTCCGGGTTCGAATCTCGGGTAGGTACAATGTTTTGTCAGGGTTGATTTTTTTTTTCATTTTTTTCACTAATGAAAATTTTTTAATGGTTAACAACTTTTACACTGCACTATTTTTGCCATTATGATCAGATATAGATGTCTTTATAGTGTCTAATACTTTACACGAAATGTTTATCAATTGTCATCATGGAAATTGAAAATATTCTTAAATCACACGGATTCAAGTTCTTTATGGTTCCCACCCTATTCATTTCAGTTTAGTATTTCTCAATACATTAAATTCTTCCCAAATAGAGGTAACTGCATCATATTAGGCCCAAAATGTCCCAATGAGCATTTTGATTGACTGTCCCTAAAATGGAAGGTAAATTTTTTGTTAATTTTGACAGCATAAGGACACATTCTAGCAAGATATCATCCAAATTTGGTAGTTTAGTTATAGTTATAGCACTTATAGCTAAAAAGTTAGGATCAAAAACAAAATTTTAGCTGATTTTTTTCGGCTTCGCTCAGACAATCACGGCCAAAGTAGTTGGAACACCAGTGGTAAATTTTGTAATGCAAATGAAGGCTAAAATGGGCCATTAGAAGATCGCCATGAAAATACTAACTTTTATGCGAAGCTTGTGTGAACAAACCCTAACAACTGAACCATCCCCTGCCCCACCAATCAATGTTGGGTGGTCTTCTTAAGAGCGCATGAATAAATGACAGTTTCAAAATTGATCAGGGGAGAAGGGGATCAGTTTATAATATGACATATAAAGTTGTTCCAACAATTTTGGCCGAGATTGTATGAGCTGGGATCTAAATATACACTTTTCAGCAAAATATTATATTGAAGTAATAATGTATGAATCAAGTTGCATTTTCTTTATGGACGTCTCCTGATAGTGATGACTTCAGATGACTATCATCAGGGATCTATCATTAACTCTTTTGAAAAAAACTGGTTTTTAAGTTTTTAAGCCAACTACAGTTATATGAGGAGGAAACAAAATGACAGAATTACTAATAATATGGCTCAAAGGAATATTGCAGTCGCTCAGGTGTTTGAGACTGTTCAGAAACCCTACTCTTATTTTTAGCACTTCAGTACACTAAACATGACGAAATACAAAATCTTACTTTTTGGCCTTATCTTACTAAAAACATGCATCATCCAAAAGTCAGAGAGGGAGAAAATAAGCCGAAAACTATTGTATTACCTTCAGAAGCTATGGCATATAGCAGTAGGCATCCAATGTATATAAATAAAAATACATAACAGTCGTTGGGACTGCTTAGTGTCATCTGCCGTCGCGGTTTGTGAATGGGGTCCAAGGTGACATGAGGTTCACCAAGGTGGTGACAGAGGTCACAAGGTCACATGGGTCACAAAGGTCCCATGGGGTCACATGAGGTCACATGGGATCACCAAGGTCACGTGAGTTCACAAAGATCACACAGGATCACAAAGGTGACATAAGATCACACAGTCACCAAGGTAACACAAAGTCACATGAGGTCACCAAGGTAACATGAGTCAACCAGGTCACATGAGGGTCCCCTCCCGACGTTCCCCAACCCCACTCCAACACCACCCGAGCACACAACCCGACCCCTCCCCCAACGCACACAATCCCAACGACCCCACCCGACCACCTCCCCAACACCCAAACCCTCCCGATGCACCCCATTGCCGCCACTAACACCCACGTTCCAGCAACAAATACCCACACGTCCCCCACACCAATTCCCCCAACATGCCACCCTTCCCCAACCATGCACCCGGCCCCAAAACATGCCACCCTGCCCCCTCCCAACACCCCAACCCTGCCCCCTCCCAACACCCAAACAACCCTGCCCCCTCCCTCAAAAAAAACCCCACCCTTCCCCCTCATATGATTCAGTTTTCACACAAAAAGGTGTATGTTACAGTAGTTATCATGTAGCAAAGGGAATTTTGCATGTATCCGAATGTTACCGCTTTAGCAATACAGCAATTAGGCATATTAATTAGCTCATTTGCAAATACATCTGCGACTGTATCAGGAACTTTCAAAAATGGCAAAGAAGATGAGCACATAATGGATTTTTTTGCATTGAATTTGCATATCGATGTTACCGTTTCAAAAATGATAGCGATTATCGTGATTTTTGCATATTAATTAGCTCATTTGCATATGTAATTGCCCGAAATATGCCCACATCTACATAAGGCGAGAGCTCTTTTAAACCCGCTCTTCCACAATCCAGATAACTTGCACACAAGCTTGCGGGACGGGTAACTTTGACGGCCACACATGTCACCTGAGCGTCATCAAGGCCTATATGAGGCACCAAAACATGTTCACCCACCTGCCCCATCCTTTCACCAAGTTACATCCAATCATAGCCTTACGGAAACGCATATATAATTAAGGTTTAACATTGTGACCACACACACCACACACACACACACAGATTATACGACCAGGAGTAATCTCTATGTGCATTCAGCATTCTTGCAGACGATACAAAACATAGTGCACCAGCCAGACACGGGAGAAAGGAACCTGTCGAAACCATTTATACCTCCAATTCATTTCTAGCCGCTAAATTGATTAAATCACTATATTAATTTGGGTAGGAATCCCATGGTAGGAGGACATTTTCCCATTAGACGACATAATCTAGTGACTATCGGATAGATGTAGCTACAGACATCGATCACAGGCACAGGTGCTGACAGGATCGGATTCCGATCTGGGAAACTGTGTATACCGCGGACTAGATCTTTTCTTTTTTTTTCACACTGAAAGGCATAACTATGGCATTAGGTGGTATGCGACCCCCCCTCACACACTTTTCCGCGGTAGGATATTTGGTTAATTGGTATGTTTACACAACCCTCGTAAGGCAGTTTCCACCACTTGGGATCGATTGTTCGAGTTGAGTCTCATTTTTCAGTCGTGATATCAGTTAAGGAAATGAGAAGTCATTGTCACGATGAAAATCAATTATCCCACGAAAAGATCATCACTTCACAGAATTGAGTGTCCACTACATGTGTTTTTAGTAGCCTAATGCTAGTTGACACTGTGCATTCACAACCACTACCCCAGAGTTTTCTCTTGTCCAGCGGGTCGGTTTGAGATCACGAGAGTGCTTGTTGGGCGAGAAGCTGCTCATATGTCACTCTCAGAGCATAGACCATGTATGGTACATGTATCAAATTCAAGCAGTTGACATGGTCACTAATTGTCCGTAGAGACGGCCTCGTCCGGCGTGTCTGTATGGCATATTTGAGTGTGACTGTTTGATCATGCATGGGCCATATTGCCGTTGTCACGGCCTAGATTTGTGTAGATGACGCCATTTGGATCAGCTGCGTAGCTTTACGGACCATCGTGCTCTGCACAAGAATACTCGTTTTGTGTTGGTGTAGCAATATTAGTTATTGAGCTTTTTAGCATTGCATCGATACACGGGTGATCTATGGACACCTACAAGGGTGGAAAGTGTGGGTCTGACGCGATAAGTCTACCATAGGCATGTACGCTGAACGAGGGATGCCCGACAGTGCTCGACGCCGTGGTACCGATTCAGATTGCCCGAGTATGGCCGCCGAGTCATTTTAAACCCCTTTCCGACTTCGTTATATTTTGGGTCACGGGTACAATTTTTGTTTTGACACCACATACATTTTTCCTGAAATTGCACCAAGCTTCTTTCAACCCCTTGGGAAATGTGACCATAATAACCATTGGCACGCATGATTCAATCAAAATCTATTGGATAATTTAAGACTCTATCTGTTTAAGAGGTCCCCATATTACTCCACCTTTCCCCAATAGGTGAGTGACTTCTGTGGACCCTCTATTCCTAGTCCAAATAGCAATAATTTAATGTGTGAATTTACATATATATTTTTGCAAGAGGATTGTGTTCGGGATTTGCCATAGCAATTAACGACTTGGCGAGTTTTAGTCAACTTGTACTCGTAATTGGAATAAATCTTCTCTTGCGTATGATTGGAAGCAGCTAAATGTGTTGATTTGGGGGAGGGCCAGCTCACTGTTGTTTGGTTTGGGGTTTTGAGAGGTCTATATCCATCGTGTGGATGAATGAAAGTAGCTATGGGCACTCACATAGAATGTGATCTTGCAGTATGTGATGTGGGGAGAAACCACAGGACAGGCTGGAGATGGTCGCAGCCCCCATCGGTACATATTGCTGTTGAAACGACCGGCTCCTATGCGAATCTTGTGCAAGGTGACCCATTCTTCGTGGAAGATTGCTACCAGGAGGGAATCCTGTCAAAGGTGCGAGAGGAGGGGAATTAGTCTGGTTTCGGGGTATCTAGCCACGTAGTGTTCCATTTGAAATGGGGAGTTGGAGAGCAGTCGAAAGATGGGTCGACCGAAAGCGCAGTAGTCCCGTCTGCGAGTGGTGTGGTGGGGGTGATTCTGACAGTATTATGCAGCAGGGGCTTGTTGCAACAGAGCCATGTTAATCAGTTTATGTGTATGATCTCTCCGAAGCACTGCAGGTGCCTTGCCTGAATGCACTGGTAGAAACTCAGACGGAGTGGGACGAAGGCGAAGCCATGTAATGGTTCTCATGGTCTCGGTTGAAAACGTGTCCAGTTTGTTGGATGAGAGCTATTGCACCATGCGGTGGGCGGAATATTCAGGCAGCGCTGTTAGACAAGAGCCAGGCGGCGGTGGTGCTAGTGTGGATGGACTAGCACCCCAGAAGATCCAGCAAGGCGGCACAGGAGGGAGGTATTTTTCGAGATACCTTGTACATACGGATCGAGTGGGTGTGGGACTGTATGGCAGAGGCGCTCATTGAGGTTGATTTGGAGCTGGCGATGAGCCCTGGTTTGTTCAAATGAAAAGGGCAGTAGTAAGCAGTGGGCTTTCTTAGCTTCACTCAGCTGAGTCTCCAGGTCTGGCGAGTCAAATGCTTGCAATAGTATGTAATCTGCAGTAAGTATTATCTTCTAATTCACGGTCCAATTCTGTCCAATGAAGATGGGCTAATTACGATCATCGGCGTTAGCCAATTGTCTGATGTTGTTTGAGGTAAGTCGTCTGATTGATATACAAGTTAATCTTGCATCGGGAGCCATACTGATACTTGTGGGACCAGGTTCCAGACCGACGACTGCAGTGACTGCCTGGCCATCCACTGGCCTTTAAGAACATGCTACGGTCGCGGTTTGAAAGCATGTTAAATAATAGGATTCCATTGTAAAATGTGACGACCGGGACGGTCCTGCGATAGCTTGGTGTCAAGCCCTAGGTGCCACCACGGTGTCATATGCTGCTAGTAAGTCCACCAAGATGACGCCTGCCTTACGACGCTTTTCAAAGCTCTCCTTAATATCATTGTGCAGTTTGATTGAACCGGACCATTTTGCAAGGAGTTGCTCAGGCAATTGAGTTGGCGCAGACCACAGAACATTTCGATTGGTGTGAGAAACTCTGGCGGGATGGCGGTTGGTTTATGTCTTCCAGGCCTTCGGGATAGAGAATGAGTAAGTCACTTCCTTGGACAGTCTCCTCCCAGCGCTCACGACGTTTTCATCCAAAGCAGTTTGGTCAGATCTGAAGCCTTAGATATCGCTTCTTCCCGGGGTTCAGAATTCAAGACATTCATTGTTAAAGTGTATCACATTCATATCTCAGGGGCATATAACTGCGGCGACTAGCCACTTGGGATGGTCTTCTTTGCCTATCTTAAAAAGAGTTGACATATTGTGATGTGTAGCGAATTGTCCAGGTTTGGAGGGAGAGGGTGGTGGACCCGTGTCAGAAGGTTGGGCACTTCTGAAGCACCAGATGGAATATTGTAAATATGGGTAGCAAAATTCCCATGATCGTAACCAGGAGTTTTAAGGGTGATTTTTCAGATTGGGGCTGAATTTTTAGCGGGTGGGCAGGCATAATTTTTAGGGGTAATTTTTTTCGTTTTATTTTCGGGAGAGACGCTACTCGCCCACCCTCCTGATGCAAAAGGTGCACAGACAGGAAGCTTCTGCAAATATGAGTCTCTAAATCGGACAAAATTTAACGGGTGTTCTGTAAATGCCGAAATCGTTGTTGTTGTAACCCGCATGCCTCACCCTTAAATTGAAAAACTCGAGCAAGTGGGCGGGAACTTTAGGGAGGGGGAATTATTACGCAGGGGGAAAGGGGAATTGAGCTAGGGGAATACGAAAGGAAAATGTAAGGAAAGAGGTGGCAGATATGAAGTATTACACATTTTAATTCAAGTGGAGGGGGAACGTGAAACTTTTTAATGGAAAAAAATATCATAAAATCAGGGGGGAAAGGGATATGACCAACATTTTTGCAACGGAAGCCGAATATTAGGGGGGATCCGCGAAATTTTCGATGAAAAACAAAGTTGAAATGAAATCCTCATCTCCCCCTTACCTGTGCCGTAAATAATGACCCTTGTTCCCTTATATAAAATATACAATTATGGGGACCTAACTCAACAATAGCATTCTATAAAACTATAACAATAACGAAATTCAAATCATTCCCTTGCAGATGGTAGTGAAGTGAATGTCGAACATGGTTGTATACGATTATTAGTAATGTATTAAAATTCAGTACGGAAAAGAACGTGTTTGACCTTTGGACCTTGTTTAAGAAATGCTAAGGGGAATTTAAAATAACAAAATAAGTATAACATATATGTGTTGTACTGGCGTTCTATTAGTAACTTATATACCCACTTGTCCGCATTTTCACAACGATACAGAAGACAATAACTGATGAATTGTTACCCCAAAACCTTATATTAAAAAAGTGACACAATATTAAGGTGCACTGACCCTTATCTAAACAGGACGGTAGCAACGGACAAGAAATTCAGATTTAACAACAGCACTTCTAGATCCCAAACATGGTTATTAACTAATCTGAACTAAAAATCGTTATATCTTTCCGAGCCAGCTCTCAAATTGTGAATATGTTGGGGCCGTGGGTCCCAGCCTATACCAACTTCAGTGGGTAAAGTTGCTACTGGGGCTGTGGCTTGTTCGACGGGATAGAGTGCGAGGGCCTGCTGCTGATGACGAGGAAGGCTGAAGACGGATTCCTAGGCTGCAGTCGAACCGATGCGTACCTAGGCCATCTCGGAGATAATACTTGTTGGAATGTTAGAAGAACAAGACCTCCTCCCCAGGGGCCATTATATCGTTGTATTGTAGAAGCTCCCCGGGGTTAGGAGGCCCAGGCCGACGCCTGAGATCTTTACGTGTGAGGAGCTCCTATGTGCGTCCCCGCCAGACGAGTCTACGTACTAGCTAGGCTCCTCCTTTAGACTGTTCACGATCCATCTGACTAATGTTGTCTTGGAGGCCAGGAAACGGCTTCTGAGTTGTGAGGAGAGTTGTCGTGAGTCCCTTCTTAGGGCTGAGTCTTGCTGAGGTACAACTTCAAGGCTCTACTGGACCCAGGGTCCCCTCATCGCTGGGAACCCAAGCTTGTCGGAGATCTGGGAGGCTGTGGAGTGAAGCTGAGCGCTTGATTCCTTGCTAGGGAACCTGATCAAGGGGAAGAAGGCGAGCGGGCGTTCCCTGTGAAGGTGAGGCGATTCTCTTCTCTGCTGTAGACAGAGCATGGATATCCGATACTCTTCTGCCTGATGCCTGCGGCTACAAGGAAGAGTCTTCTTGGTGGTTCCGCCAAGGATGCCTGTGAAGAGGCTCATAAGGAGGAAACTATTGAGATGCTGGAGGACGGTTGGCAGGTCCCATGCTGGTACCAGCGACGTTCGGGCGCCGCCGATGTAGCATTCCCTTGATGAGGTTTGAATGCTGGCGAGTTAGACACCGGTGATGCCTCCGCCAAACCCCATATGAGGTGCTGTCGCCTACTGTTCGTGCGGCAACTCCTGACTGTGCGTTGGTTGGCTCCGTCTTCGAATACCTGCATCAGGAAGTCTGCCCACCTCCTTAGAGAGGTTCCCACTTGGTGATCCCTGCATCCGTTTCCGGTACTTGACCAGTCCTGGAATTAATAAGTCTTGCTTGTTGTAGGTCTCCTTGCCTCTCAAGTCAGATGGGCAGCTTGGAGCGAAGGCATGCTGCTCTGAAGGACTGGACAAAATTGGACATGCAGTCAGGTTGATCTCCTTCAGAGCGTCTCCATCGGAAAGA
>JAMKCH010007519.1:0-32269 GCA_023653785.1 Ophioderma brevispina | reverse complement strand
AACCCGAGCTTACAGGATCCAAAGAGTCCCATAACATTCTGAGAAATAAAATTTGACTTGAGTTAACAGTTAAAACACGATATTTTGCCTTTAAAGGGCAAAAATCGTGGATATCTTCAGCTGATTTCGAACACGTTCACTTAAAATCCGTCATTATCGATCTTCTCACGTTGTCAATAGCTTCGACGCAATTATGCGCTTCAAAGTTTCGATCCAGCGACAGCAGAGAGTAGTCGGACGCTAAAAGGTTTGATGTAGCAACTGGTTTGAACTAGTAGTAAACGTATGTTTCTATCTTGTATGTTTTAATTTTAGGTACACGGCATCCAATTAATATGTTAGAAATGGAAAAATGACTGATTCTAATGAAGGTTACTAGGGGTAATAGCTGCTTAGAAATCATAACTTTTACAAGCTATTCCTACCTTTCATTAGGTGGTTTGAAGTAACGTTGTTGCATTTCTTAACCATACCGTGTTTTGGGGCTATAAATTTAAATCTTGACGCCCTTGCCGATTTTAATAAACATACCTGATGGCAGTAATACCTCGCCTGTATGACACCAACAGTTTTTTTCGAAATATAATTTAAGTAAATTTAAGCTAATGTTTCATCTGTAACAACGAGCATCATCATTATACTTTACGTGGTAACGTAGGTTTCACTGAGGTGTGCGACATATAAACATTATTTTTATGAGGCCAAAGTTAACCAATCTATTCAATTGGTATTTCCACTACATTATGGACTATAAATTTTCATTGAGAATATTATACTCATTATTTTGCATCTGAACAGGAAACAAATGGACATGAAATGAAACTATTTTTATTTGCGACATGGTGAGTTTTGACTAGAACTCTGTAATACAACCTTCTTAGTTTGAAATATACATTTACTTAAGAAATCCAAAAATGTCAATACTTTACTTTTTATGTTGATATTTCATTTAAGAAAGAAATTTCGATCAAGGTATGAATTTTAGTGAAAACGTTAACTTAATTCATGCGACACGGTTTTTCCAAATGGCGGACCCGATTTCCCCGATGATCGATTTTTTCCAGATATTTAATGGTTTTGACCTAATACAAAACTTTAAAAAAAAATGGTATGAATTTTTTGCTTTCTTATTTACATTATTGTCCCCATTGTTGGTTTTGCCGGATTTCTAGAATGCATGCTAATCACAAATTGCGAAGGGGGGGGGGGGGGGGGGGGGGGGGGGGGGTGGGTTAGCTTTGCTTTCAGGTCCCTTTTTTGTTTTGTTTTGTTGTTTCTTCTTGCTTTTTATGACATTTATTCTTTACCTTTCAGCAGGCTAGTGTATTTCGTTTAAGGTGAAGGCTTACATCATATGATACTGAAATGTGATTTTGGTGCTTTGGTTGCGAAATCATTTGGCAAATGATCCCCCTCCCCCTCGTCCCGATCAAGAAAATCTCCGAAAGAACCCCCCCCCACACACACCACACACACACACCACACATATAGTCTTACGTTGGGACAGCAATCAGTCCAAAAATGTCCCCCCCACTCAAAAAGATAAAACCTCACACCAAAAATATCTGCTTTGCTTTCATTTATATTTCAAAGACAGATTGGGATTTGCTCATTTCCAAATTTGGCAATATAAAAAAGATCTATATGAATCATTATTACTATAACAGGTATACCATATTCAGCGGGTACATGATGCACGCATGAATGCCTCGCCCTGTTGGCACTTCAAAACCGCAAAACAAATAACGGGATCTGACAATGTGATTGACATCACGAGGGTTGAATGAACATGATTGACAGGGAAGTCACCGATTGAGTTGCACACTTTCCTAACAGATTCCGCGGGCGAGTGGTATTTGAATTTTGTCAATTCGTGGGACAAGTTGGTTCGTGCGAAGGCGGATGGTGGCATGGAGTCAAAAGTGTCAGCGCAGTATAAAAGACTGAGTCCAAGGTCCAAGAGGGCCCAGGGATTCTTTGATTTGTAGGATTTTAGTTTTGATTTGTTTTGTATATGCCATTGGATGCATCGTGGTGGTGAGTGCAACTGTTGTAAATAATATTTGATTTCAAGCTCATAAAATATATAGAAAATTTCTAGAACCTATCATGGAACATTTTTTGATGGGTCCCCATGGGTTATCCAATTTTTTGCAGAAAGGTGCGGGCGGGGGAAGCTTTCCCTTGTGTGGATCTTGCCACCCCTTTTCCCATGAAAAAAAATCGTGAATTTTGCACACGCGCTAATTCACAGTGGAAAAAAAACATAGGCCTACACATACTACAAATTTTAATATATGATTTCCCTCGGGAAAGTTGTCCCCCCCCCCCTCCTTCCCCGAAAAAAAAATGGATACGCCACTGGGTCATCATATTTGAACTCTTGCAGTGTTCTAAACAAACCATAGTCGCCTATAACCTAGAATATTGGGCAAATAGGAGTAACTGCCTTATAGCTGACTTTATCGTTTTATAGAGACAGAAAGAATTGACGAATAATTTCATTGATAGTGGCCATCATTTTTTAGATGGAGGGAGGGGGCGCGGATCTTTGAATGTATGACATAACTGAAAGGGGGGGGGCGGCTCTAACATTTGTGATGACAACAATGTGTGTGTTAAAACAGGCTGATTTAAATACATCTTAGTCTGTTAGGGGAGTAAGGTGTTATGTGGGAGTCATAAAATTAGATTTATCGTAGGGGTCGTTATTTAGTGCGCCGGCATTGTCCTAACTGTGGTGACTTCCCTTTCAATAGAAAGTAACGGACCTTACATCTGTACTGTAAACATGCTCCAGCTAGCTATAGAATCTGTTATTATGGTTGTTGATGTTAATACGTGACGGCGGCCGATCTACAATGGGTCGTCTTTAATAAGTCAAGAACACGCAATAAACGACAACGAAAGCTATATCTGTAAATTGTGATGTGCAAGAAATACCAATCGCCTAAATTTATTCCGTGTTTTTTCTTATTAAAGTGGTAGGCCATGTTGATTCTGCATTCAAGTAAGCTGTAACCCTGTACAATAAAGGTTTTTTTCTACTACATTCACGACCCCCCCATTTTTCCGTAAGTAAGGGACAAACATCGTCGTGTTTGGTATCAGTGTGTAGCGACATATGTCCTTCTTCAAATGAAGTACAAAATATCAAGTTTTAACAATATGACGCCATTAATGCAAGGCAAATTGGTATTATGCCTATTTGGCAGTTGGGTGCCAAGTAAGCATACAATGTATTACCCTAAAAAAATTAGAACCGAATATTATTGTAGTATTTGTTATACAGTAGCAGCATAAGTAACTAAGTACCATTTTTAGCATTTTACGCAATAAAAGTATAGGCAGGTGGCACCCCCCCCACCCACCACACCATACCTTCCGACTTTGACGGGGCACCCTGACGCCCCTGAAGGTAGTACCTCCAAACTTTTTCGCTAAAATGGCCCGCAACAGGATAACTATGACTTAAAAGCCTTAGATCATTTTAGTTTGCGTTTTTGTGCGAATGGGAATCATCCGTTAGGGGTGGAATCCCCCCATTACGTTGGACGTGGACGAGGGTTAACATCAGATTTTCTGACCTTTGTTTTGTTTCGTGATATTCGTAAAGGTCCAACAAATTAGATCAAACTGGCTATGGAACTGTCTTGTAAGACGAAACATAAACGTAATCGAACTCTAAAGCACTCTAACTTTATATTAGCTTCGAACAGCATCTCTAACTTCTATAGAACTCTAAAAGGATTCGTACTCGAACATAAAAGCAACTCGAACTCTTAAAGCAACTCGAACTCTAAAGAAACTGAACGCTAAAGAATTCGAACTCTAAAAGCAATTAGAACTCTAAAAGCAACGCGAACTCGAATCGAAAAAGCACTCGAACTCTAAAAGCAACTCGAACTCGAAATCTGCAACTCTAAAAGCAACCGAACTCGAACTCTAAACGCAATCGAACTCTAAAAGCAACTCGAACTCGAACTCTAACGCGAACTCATAAAACAAATATTACTCAATGATTTTAGTGTCACCCAAATAAGAGAAAAAAACAAGGTAAAAGAAAATTTACTAATAACCCAACTCGGCTCCATACAATGAACTAAAGGTCCCTTCATACTCACTGCACTGCATTGTGCAATGAAAATGGATGAAACCATCTCGGACTCACCACAACAAAAAAACAAAGTTCACAATTGCATTGTGCGCTGTTGCATTGAGTCTGAGATGGTTTTATCCATTTTTCACTATCTGCATGCAGTGAAGTATGGAGTGGACCTGTACCCATTTAATAGCAAACGCATTTTAAATCTTGATTGGATCTACCTCCGAGGAAGAAAAGGCCCTGAGGCATCAAATTGCTTTTATCATGTTTGAGGTTAGGGTTTGAGGCCAAAAAAATATATTTTGCCTAAAACAATGGACTGATATTCCAAAGGAGTCTAACTTAGACCCAGGATACCCAGGGGTAGTCCTACATGGATGGACCTTTTCTTCCAACATACGCTAAAAAGGGTGCTGTAATGGGGGAGAAAATTCATCATGAATGGGCCAAAATGGCCCATCCAGGAGGACTTTCTCACCCATTACATTTAAACTTTCATAGTATTGTGAAAGAAAAAAGGTCCATCATGTAGGACTTACACTGGTTTAAAATCCCTGGCTAAAGTTAGGACTTTCTTGATCAGCATGGAAATTAAAACACACTGATCTTTGTTAGGGGTACTATGAAACAAAGACTTGCTCATGTCACCAAAACAACCATTAGAATCAAAGTTGAATTTTGGAAATAAGCCATTTCTTTCAGCAATGGTCTAATGAACCCTTTTCCAAATTAAAATCATAACATTTTACAAAATTACCTTCTGTAACTTCTACAGAATTGGTGTAGGGGTTCTTGGAACACCTTTAAAATTTTACTAAAGAGACACTGGCCCACATTTGAAAATAGTGGCACCCTCAAGATTTTCAAAAGCGATATTTTGTATGTGGTAAAGCTTTAAAAATTAGCCCTCACCTGAAAACGATAAGAACAATCAGCATCCTTATATGAGTGAACAAAACAATTTTATAATTAATTGTGCCGGCGATGTTAATTTGGCAGACGACGGAAATGGTGTTTAAATAAGAAAATTGCATGCCGGATGCATGTTTCCCATGGCATGCACCTGTTTGACTGGTCTGTGACCTTGTGGTTTTATATCACTGAGTGCGCGTCTAGTGTATTCATGCTTTAATATACCAACCTTTGTTGATTAAAGTATGGAAAACTTAAAAGTTAGCCTACAAATACCGGGTTGGTCTTTAACCTCTTATTAACGTCCTTACCGTTTTTGATGTATGTTATTTTTATGTGTAAAATGGCTCTCTATTATTCCAATGGTCTAGACTATCATTTGAGAGCAAATCGGAAGACATTTCATATTTTGGGGAATATGTGCCAGTGACGCTTTTACGATATCCATATTTTCTTGGTCAGCAGTCCATCGGTGGCAAAATAAATTAACACACGATGACTTCTGTGGTAATTGTTAATGATGCAGTGAGGTGATATGCCTCAATCCATGCGCGAAAGCTTGAAGACATTGTAGCGACCCACTTGAGTCAAATGGCTAGCTAATTGCTTTACAATGGCTATATTCAGGTTTTACCTTTTGAGCTTTGTCAGGAATTTCTTGCCGTGCCTTTTTGAGGCGATAGATCAAATTTTATTAAGGTCACAAAAAGGTTTTCTTCTGTTTTTTAACCCAGTGCAGGATATGGACGATGGGGGTGTTAAGTATCAAAAAACAGTGAGCGAGAGGAGAAAGAAAAGGATAATATTCTCGTTCTAATTGTAATTATGATTATACCTGAAGAAATCCTAGAAGCCGTTATCAGACAAACAAAATCACAGATAGCATTTTTTTCTAATGGCCTGCCACTTTGTTGCATACAGAAGGACCATTTCCGACAGGGCATTCATTAGAGAGAAAAAAAAGAAGAACATCAAAGATCAAAGCAGAGTCATATCCTTGCCAGCCACTCAGTGTTCGATTTAGCACATGCACACATGCACATATGCATGTGGATTTTTCTGGTGCATGTAACTTTTCCACTACACATGCACGCAATGCATGTAAGAATTTTGTAGGCTTAGCAAAGTTTGTAAATTGCTCAAATTACTCAATTGACCACAAAATCCACCTTATAAAAACAGGTTAAAACCAGTATCATTTTCAGCAGGTTTGGCAAGTAGACAATCAATGGTGAAGGCAGGGTAGCACCCAGGGGGAAGGTGCCCCCCCTGAGAGTTTCAAAATTCAGGAAAAACAAGGGTTTAATCAATAAATTGCAGGGTTTTTTTACCTGAGTTATATGGAGTTAAGGTATGATGCATAAAAAAGATGTAATTTTGTGATTCTTTTGAAGTGCATGTAACACTTAAAGTGTGCATGTAGGTTTTTTGGGTTACATGCACCAGTGCATGCAGGTTTTTTCCCCTAAATCGAAACCACTGTGCCACTCTCTATTTAACATTTTTGAATGGTATCCATTTTACCACAAATTGGCTATTAAAATGGCCAGAGGTAGGCTATTGCATTTGAACATGTGCTGTTAGACCCCCATTTTCGGCATCATTGTCACCCAAAGACCATTATTTTTTAAATTTTTACCACTGTCACCCAAAGACCCTAATTTTGTTTTTTTGGATATTTTGACAATTTTAGCCAAATGATTGCAAATCAATTGAAAGACTTCCTTTTTTTAAAATATAGCAAATTTCTCACCCGGAAATCCCACTATTTTGGGGCAATTTGGGTGGCTCTCACCAAAAGATCCCTATTTCTTGCACATCCTCTATCGCCGAATGCCCCTGGGTTTGGAAGCGCCAGCCGTACCCCCATATCCATTTCATATGTAAGTGCCCCTCCCTTGAGGTGCAGCATCCCGTGCATGGCTAGAGAATATCACAATCAGCATAGGGACTTGATGAACAGCTAAAGTAACCCAATTGGGCTACTAAAGCAGAGTTTTGGCAACTCTGACTAAGCCGACACATTAAACAATGTATTTATTGGTCATGACCTGACCATGGTTATTCAGAATGAATTTGATACACCATATTGGAGTCATTCTCAATTGCAGTTGAAACTAGAGCAATTTTTGTATTATATAATAGGTTAATATTGATTGAGTAGATCAATAATAGATAAAAAATGATGAAGTGTATTCCTTAAATCTATTACAAATGTCAATTGCCTTAGTACCTTTTTAACTTCAGGAAGCATCACAAGCTAGTTAATTATGTATTTTCTTTCTTTTTCTTTCATATACCTGCTGTTATCAACATCACTGGGTCGTTCACTTCTCCAACTACTAAACAGGTAAGAAAATTTGTATTTTGTTATGGCTCTGACAAAACATTAATTAAATAACAATCTTAAAAAAAACAACAATTTATTTCTAACATGGTGAAAGTTATTTTTTCTAAATTAATTTAGAAAAATGCCATCAAAATTTGGGGTTGGGATTTATTCCGTTTTATTTAAAGGTGCAACGAGAGATTTCAAATATCAGGTGTCCCTAAAAAAATTGAAAGTACTGATTTTTGCCCTGATGTAAAGCTTTTCATCAAAAATATCCCCATCTGAAAGGATTAAGCTGAGAAATGTTTCTTTGGTACAAAAGTTTTCGTTTTGTATAAGAGCGAATACGAAATTCAGCCTATGTTTTATATTGAAATATAAGCAAATCAAAATCACTTTTTTGTCTCTTTAAGACATTTCTGTAGCCAAATACAAGGTAGGAAATCTATTGAGTGTGTAATCTATATGAAATTTCTATTATGTCTCAATATTTTGGTGCGTCAAATTCTCTCGTTGCATCTTTAAAGTTACGATATAGGCCTACATTATGCATTTACACTCTCAATTTCCGGCAATGATTAAACATTTTTAGCTTTTCTTTTCATTTCGCTGTCTGACAAACTGATGCACACACACACCCACAACCACATGCAACCAAAATAAAAATTGAGGTTTGTTATTGCAAAACTGGTATTTTCTGCATGGTTTCTTCTAAAACTGCACAAATGATTCTGTTGATGTTTCTGCTCAATAAGGTACTGTAAATCAGCCGTTTCCATGGAAATATTTGGTTTGCCAAAGACAACATTACATCAGACAAATCAAAATGCAATATTTTTTGGCTTCTTTGTGCTTGGAGGGTTTTTGTTTTGTGTCATGTTAATTGTGGAATGTATTTGTAGGAAAGCAGACCAGTATGTGCTCATTTTTTCCAATTTGAGAAATTGTGCTATTACAGAGGAATTTCATACACTATGGAATAAATGGAGAATGATTATTTCTAACTAAGAAAGAAAGAAGTTGATATAGTGATATAGTGACAGAAATCTAATATTCAGTGGCATACTAGAGGGTGTTTTGAACCAATCCCATAATGCATTGCAATGTACCTATACTGTACTGTACTAAATACATAGAAGTATTTAGGGATAAAAGTGTTCAAGAAGTTTAAAGGTGCAGCAAGATATTTCACATAACAGGTTTTCCTAAAATGTGAAAATTATGATTTTTGAACTGATGGAAAGCATTCTATCAAAAACATCTCTGTCTGAAAGGATTAAGCTGAAAATTATTTCTTTGGTACAAAAATTTTGAAATTCTTCATTTCCTATAGGAGCAAATAGGAAATTCAGCCTATGATTTATATTGAAATATAAACATATAAAAATCTCCTTTTGTTTCCACTTTTAAGACATTTCTGTAGCCAAATAAAAGGTAAGAGATCTATTTTGTGCATAATCTACATTAAACCACTACATATGGCATAAAATACGGATGGCTCAAATCTCTTGTTGCACCTTTAAGGACCAAAAGACATTTCATGGTCATGCTAAAAATTAACTAATACAAGTGATTTGTGGGCTAAAATGAACATAATAGTCAGGGTTTTTATGTGTTAAGAATAGGATGCTTGTGAGATTGCATGACCCTATTGAGGTAAAATTTCCCAAAACTGGTGCATTGTGGGAATGGACTCAATTCTCCCTCTGGTGGCATACTGACCATTGTGGGGAAGTTGTGCCTGGCTCAAAATATCAGATGAAATGGAATGAACATTTTGTCACTATCATTCTGATTTTTGAAGGTACCACCACTTCTTTCTGCCAACATTTTGCAAAATGAAAGCCATTATTAGCCCATTTTTTTGAAGAGCGCCCCCAATTTTGTAAAACAATTTGAGATTTTTATGAGACGTTGCATTGGTTAACTGGTTAGTAACCAACCTGTGTGATGGTTAACTCGAAAAATGTCTGTGTCTCACAAACGAAGGAATTTGTAATTAGAATAATTTTATCGGGATCCCGATAATATTTCAACGGCCGCTGGAAACGCCTTCCAATGTGCAAATGGCCGGGAAACAGCGCCATGTACATGTCTACGCTCCATCCTTGTTGTTTTATTGTTCATCAGGCAATCAAGTGGAGGTTATTTTTCTCTCTCGAGGTGGCACTTTTTCATCATGGACGGACATACACACGTATCATTTCCAGCTCTGCGTAAGGTCCAATCTGGGATCCAGATTCTAATTCAAAAATCGCTTAATTGATGATAAATACGCATTTTAAACGCATTCTTCTCGTTCGCAGTTATAGTTTTCCTAACAATTACCAATGTAATTACAATTCAAATTTTGAAAATTGTGGGCGCTCTCAAAATGTGTCCATTAATTTGCTTTAATGTAAATTGGGGCTAATTTTTGTTGCACACTACTTGCATTTGCATTCATCAGGTTTGAGAAATCATGTGGGCCAATTAAAGGGGCATTCTTTGAAAATCTATCCATTTGTTTATCTACCACAATACAAATACTACAATTACCAAACTTGATCAGTATAAGCATTAAGCACTGGTCCAAGCCCCATATGAGGTGTACACAGATGGGGTCAAAGGTTATGTGGGTGGATTGAAGGGGTATTCTGTCATCTTCACATTCTGAAGTGATACATATGCAAATGTTAGAAATTTGTTATCACGATAAGTGGCAAGATACATTTTAATTAATCATTTTAAATATGTCAAATAATGGAACAGAACTTATTATTTATTAAACATAAAATGAATATGCATAGATGATTCACACACAGCTGACAAAAAAAAATGTTGAATGAAAGTAACAGGATATATGTCAAAATTAACCTTATGTAAAGCCATTGAAAGAGCAATTGTTTCTGATTACGGGGAGAGGATCTTGTTCACGTAAGTGTACCAATTGAAATTACTTCTCTTACATTCCGAGGCACTCTTTAGACCGAGTCGGAAATAGACCATGAAAAAGTAGTGGAATTATTCGCCAATACAGAAGTGGAAATTTCTGTGCCAAGTTACAAACCTTAATAATATGAGTATATTTGTAGATGAGTAACAAGCCCAAGACTGATCACATATTTGATGATTGCTGCAAGCATATAGTTTACCAGGAATTAAAAGATGTCATTTAACAGGCACGTAGACGTTGTAATTAGTCTGACGTGATAAGCTATTGGGGATGATATTTTCCCAAATCGGCCTGGTGCCTGGTGAATGAACGACGGGGTTTAAGGTGTGTTACCTGCAGTGGATTTGAGAGGAAATGATTGTGTTTGGGTCTAGCTTGATTTGACCGTGGACCACAAAAATGGGTTGCATTGACCAATTGATCAATGTCAATTATCATACTTTGTTGGTTAGAGACAGCCTGTCACCCCATTTGATCCCCGGGCCTGAAACGCAGAGGGGGATATGGCGAGGGTGCGCATGTCCGTATGGGTATGTGTATGTATGTATGTTGGGTTTCCAGTTGGTTATTTAGGTTTTTGTTTTTCGTGTCTCCTTCAGAAAAGTTTAGTCCGATATTTTAAACCATATCATGTTTTGAGGACGCCAAGTGTGGGAACTAGTCGGATCCAAAAACATGATAATGATAAAATTGGATGATTTACGCCAAATTAATTGTCTCGCTATGAGTTTTAAAATATTGGGGAGACGCAGTGAGCCCAATATTGTTGCAACTCATAGCTAGAACAATATTATTGGGCTTAATCAATCCAATTTTATATCAGACTTGGGGTGAATGAGTGCAATAGGGGGTTCCATCATATGGGGATGATGTCAAAGGTCATGGACCAAGGGTCAAAGGTAAAACTGATGCTGTTCCAGTTTGGTTAGTTTCTGTTTTTCTGGTCGTCTTTGAAAGTTGAAGTCCGATCGAAAACCCTAACTGGGTGAAGGTGCAATACGGGTTCCTTCATCTGTTGTTGAAAGGTTTTGTTTGTTGGGTTGTTTTGTTATTGTTATTCTTTACCCTGGGTCCATATTCAGAGAAAACTTAAGTATTCCTCTGTCTCCCTATGGCCCAGGGCAAAGGTCACATACCAAGGTCAAATGTTTCAACTGTGCCAACTAACCACCTTGTGTATACTGCATCTTGCAGGGGGATCGCGCAAGTTTACTTCCTGTCTTTTGATATTTTGTGGTGGATTGGAGTAAAACAGGCAGGAAGTTGAATTGTGGTTCGTCACTACCACTGATGCATGTGTTTTCCAATGGAATGAAGTGCAATTACTTAAGTTAAAATATCAAGAATAAGCTTTGTGCATTATAAAACATAGTTCAAAATAAAAATTGGACACCAAAATTTGCTGGCAAACATTGTGTAAATTTGGAAAGAACGCTCCGAGATCTCTAGTATAAATGATCGAAGAAGAATTGCAGTCGATATATGCACAATCCAGCAATGCCATGTTCTTTAAAAGGAAAAAAATGGTGCGTATCGTACGTATGAGCAGAAAGCCATGTTCTAATTTCTTTTAAACAGGGACATATTTGTTGTATACATTTTCCTGCAAATTTTCTATAGCGATTCATTGTCTTTTTACTCTAAGTATTGATGAAAATCGACAACCAAAGCCACATAAGATTGAGTAGATACCCTGTCTCCTAACTTTGAGGTGCTACGGTGAGGAGAGTTCGGGCTCAAAACACCATTATGACTTTCACATTTAAAACTTGGATAGAGTCGGCCAGGATCCATCTCATGGATTTTTTAATAAAATGTGTCCATCATGTTCATGTCAGACCAAGCTCCCTAGTCGGGGGGAGGGGGGGTTATTCATGAATGTTTTTCAAGTAGAGATACGCCTCCTCCGTCAGATGGAAAATGGAGGTGAATTGGTACCATTTCCAAAACACAAAGTCCCGATTTTCTTTCCCTCCAGGCCCAAGTTTTGGCTTATTGTTAAGACCAATTTTTTAACTGAAGTCACACCCAGAATTTAAGCCTAAATGTCAGAAGTTTTGGCATAAATTTGAACACTTGCGATCTGGAGCGTGACTTAATGTGCGAATTGCTTCGATTAATGTCATTTGGGTGTTCCCTCAGTCTACCTTTTGTTGATACAATGTTGCGTCGTATTTTTAAAACCAACCAAACAAAGCATGAAAGGTGCATGTAGCTGGGGGCAGACAATGCCGAGAAATGAAGAACTGTAGAAATATATGGTTGTGCCATTTGAGCGCAGGTAACAGTAGATTTTTAAAGGTGCAACCAAGACCGACAATTTTAGGAAAGTTTTAGTTAGCCTCACACCAAACTTAAAATTTGTGCTTTTCCTTTTGTTTTGATTTACTGCTTGTGAGCTGCACAGCGAGTGGGAGAGCGTGGCCTAGTGATTAAGGTTCTTGCCGGTGGGGCAAATTTTTAAACCAAAATGCCCAGGTTGAAGCCTGGTGGGGACACTTGCTGATAAAAATTAGAATACAAGATGAGATTTGTTGTTTATCCGGGTATTCAATTCTGGATTGTATTTGTATAACCAGATATTGATTAATTAAGACAGAATACTGCTCTCCTTCATGGTTCACCTTGAATTGGGCAATTGAATCTTCAAAGCACCCCATCCTTTTTGGGGATGTTAAGCCCTCATCCCCGTTTACAGAGAGTCACAACTGTAACGCGTACATCACAGCCCGTTCAAATACGAGTAGGGTGAAAATCACTTGACGTTCCCAATCCCACCGCCATCATCAAAGTGGCATGTTGGAGTGTATCATGGATACATGCGGCCCAAGATCAGCTTACTCAACTGTAATAAATCCTGACACCACAACAAGCCCATTACTAACGACTTGCGGATGTCAAGAAGCTATATCTAGAAGAAGGACCACTAAAGATTTTCAATTGTCATGCGTCTGTCTGTCTGTCTGTCGGGTGGGTGGGTGGGTGGGTGGGTGGGTGGGTGGGTGGAAAGGATGGATGGATGGCAGAAGCCTGAAAGGTAACTTCACTTCTCCACCAAAACACAATGAACTGATTTACATGAACTTGGTATGGTGGTAGAATATGCTGGACATGTAGTCTGTCACACCAAACATGCATATTAAGTACCTTTTGCATATTTGTTTTTGATTGGGCTATAAAAAGAATGTTGTCCACACCCTATAGAGGGACCGTTAAGGGCCAAGAACTGTGAAACTCTAGAGTCAAATTTATTTTGTTTTTAGTAGATTAATTGATTACTTTTCACTTTAAAAAAAACTGAAATTCAGTGGAACTTTAAAATGGTACAATGTAATGAATCCTGTTTAGTTAGAAACACATTTTTCAAATACATTTCAAACATGCACCAACTGCATGCCCACATATATTGGTTGCTTGAAAGTATATCCTTGGGCGGGGCGTCACATTGCAATGGCAGAAAGTCATAAATCAGCAGATATTCTTCATTTAACTTCCCCACTCGAAGAAATTGCCCTTCCTAAAATCTCACTGTCTCTGATGGTTGAGTGTATTCCAATGAAGTAAGACCATTAAATGCGGGGTGGAAAATGCAATGAAGAAATTGTCGGAATGTTTAATACCAGACAGCAAACCAGCGTTGGTTAAATTGAGCGCTCATTTTGTTCTTACACAGGATATTACAACCTGTGGTACCCAGATCATGAGATTGGGTGTGTGTTTTTTTTTTCTTTCCTTCTTTTTTTGGGTCTGAGGTACATGTGGAATTTCACTGATTGGCCCCGTAATTCCTTTTTGACATTCGTGCCTGGCAAACAATGGAAGTGAGAAGTCATTTTGCCGCCATTGGGTCGTATCATGACTGGATTATTAGGCACACGTACCGTGGTCTTTCCTAGTTTACATACACCTGATTGGGGATGAATTTGGTGATTTTCAGAATTGCAATTGTCTACAACTGAAGGTGATAGGGTAGTAGGGCAGGACATGCTGGTGTGTAATCAAATACAAGTTATGGTTTTAGGGCAAATAATGCCAGTACTCGCTGATCCTAAGTTGTAATCAGAAGTGTGTGAACACGTGATTTAATCAGTCAATGGTGGCGTGTGCAAATGCGTTGAAGGTCCATTGGTGAGCCCCACTTTTACTAAAACGAGTCAATCAGTGTGTGTCATTTGACCCTCCTTCTTTTTGTACGTCATCTGTAAGAGGGCAAATAGGGATTGTTTTTTTGGGGTGTTGTCTTTTGTATAGTGGGTCGTGGGTCAAATGTAACCCCCTTAAACATAGTTTCCACATAGGTTGCAGCACACATTTTCTTGGCCTTACTGTAATGGGGACCTCGGGAAATGCCCCACAAGTCACTCTCTCATAGGTGGGGTCCAAAGGCATCTCGAGGTCATTTGGGTCCTAATGGTCAGAATCATCAAATTGCTAGTTGTATCCACAAATGTTGATCCATTTTCAATGACACTTGGATACAATGGTCCTGGTCCTTGTTGGTGACCTAATGTGACCCTTGGTGTGCTCATGTGACCCTTGTCCCTATTCACAAACCGTGAGCCTGGGCGAAATTAGCTTTGCTTTTCTTGGAACTGATTTTACTGGCTCATAGTGAATACTTGGCCATCCAAAGACACATGCTACTTGCTGGATCAGCAGGATTAACTGGAGACAAGATTTAATGACTGATGTCGAGTATGATTTGGGATAGAAATAGTCACTTAAAATACAAGCCAGCTTATTAGCAATACCAGATAGGAGGTGGCATGTGATTAGCATAAATGGCCAGAGATAGGCAAAAAGACTTGGCTAATTGACCTTCAGATCCCTGGTTTTTTTCCGAAATCTAGGGTGTGAAACTGTAGATCTACTCCCCATTAGCTAGCCCGTGTACTATTTCTTTCTTCCATTTGTCTGTCCAATTTGGAAGTATATATAGCATCCTAACCAATCTAACTGCCCACTAATAATCTGTGACCATGCACAATCAGGAATGTCATCTATTCTCAAGTCACAATGCATATTTCGGCCCAACTTCAACACCTGTTCCCTTTCCTCTCTCTCTCCGGACCAAGAATTGCTTATCTTAACCATGCCAGATCACCGGTGTCATCTATTCCCAAGACACAATGATATTTCTGCTCATCTTTTGGGTACCTAGTCTAGCATCCGTCTCTCCTGACAAAGATCACTTACCGTAGCCATGCAAGATCAGTCAATGTCATCGATTCCCAAGCCAGGATGCTTCGTTCTGCCGGACTTGTGATCGGCCCTTCACAGTAGACAAATTAGATCACTTTCCTGGTAAATCGCCTGTTCTGCACTTATTTCTTCCTCAAAATTTGGAGTTAATGGCCATAATAAGCTGTGGCAATCACTTCTCTGGAATGAATGAGGGATACGTAATATTTTTCGGGGTATACTTTAGTCATGTGCAAATTAAAATCTGATACTGAATTCTTTTGTAAGGTCTTATCACATTTTATAACACTGTTCTTTTCTTGCGGGAGGCAGGGAAAGGGTCCAGGGATAGAAGATTGGCCATCTCGGGTGAGGATTGAATCCATCCCCGGGGCTTTATTTCCATGACCAAGGATGGCAAATTCGTAAATAAGGCCAGCTTATTACACCCCTCAGGTAGGAAGGTCATGTGATTTAGATTGGCCATAAGATATGTTAAAGACTTAGGCTAAGTATGACCCCTCCTTTTTTTGAAAATCATGGTGTGAACTGTAGATCTATTCCATCAGCCAGTACACTATTTTCTGCCATTTCTGTCTCAATTGTGAACTATATGCTCCCAACCGCCCACTTCACACCCTCTTTCCCTTTCCTCTACTCTCCTGACCCAGATTCCTTATCTGTAACCCTGCAAGATCACCGTTTCCAGCTATTCCCAAGACCCAATGATATTTCTGCTCATCTTGTAACCTAGTCTAACATCCTGTCTCTCCTGACAAGATCACTTACGTAGCCATGCAATCACTACTGTCATCGGATTCCTCCCAAGTCAGGGGCTATTTCTATTCTGCTGCACTTGTTGATTGGCTCCTTAACGAGACAAATTAGATCACTTCCTTGCTATCGGCCTTTCTGCACTTATTTCTTTCTCCAAATTGGAGTGTAATCGTCCCATAGATTAGCTTATGGAATCATCACTTCTGGAAGGTGATCAGAGAGGTATATTCAGTAGTAACTTTAAGTCAATTGTGGTATATTGAACAACACTTTTTCGTGAAAAATTAGTATGGATTAGATCAAGTATTTTGATTTGTAAAAAGGCACATAGATGGTCCCATACCCCCAGTGTAAAGAACCTTTGTCTAAATCCTTTCACAGAGGGGGTGAGTGTTTCAAGGGGAAGTTATCCATAATAGGCTATAATATCATTTGAATTATCTCCCGGTGAAGATTTCAATGTAGTTTGCCCAATGGGGCCTCTTCCATTTATATCCATACTCCCTCTTGGAAGATTTAAACCTAAAGCTTTCACATAAAGGGAGAGGAAAAGGGAGGGAGTGTGTATTTTCAAATGTAGTTTGCCCATCGGGCTATTCCATTTGTAATCCGTACTCCCTCTGTGAAGATTTTCTTTAACGGAACGTGTGCAGATTTCAAATGGGAAGCCATTCTGACTCCTGTGCAAATTAAAAGTGCTGATGCTTATTTCTTTCCTAAGGTGGTTATCACTTTAATCATAACCTGTTCCTCGGTTCTAGCGGGAGGAAGGGAAGTGGATATATGTAAAAGAAGATTGGACATCCAGGTTGGGAATCGAACCCAGGGTCCCTGGCACCAAACCCCGTTCCCCATGACCATTAGGATGTAAGCCATGAGGGGGTCGCTGGCCTGGCCATTGATTTCGTGCCCATATGTGTGTTTGTATGATGACATCAGGCTGATTTGGGACTTGGCCTGGCATGATTGCATTTCTGGCCTCAGCTGAGTGCAATTTGGTTATTTTAGCTGGCCCATGTTAGGGTTAATGTTGCTAAACTATAGCCCATTTCCCATCTCCAATGCAGTGGATGTCAGTGCCAGTTTTTGTTGTCCGCCCAGTGACAAAATCATGTGAGATTCGGTTGTTTTACCATTAACCGTGAGTTCGATTTGAAAGCGATAATACTTTTTACACACATGCCAACATGATGGTGTATGAGATAGAGGGTAAAATCCACATCAAAATTATGACATCTCAGAGGTAAGAGAAATAAATAATAGTTATTATTTTGTGTTCTTGACTTCCCACTTTGGTAGTAGTCCAACTCTGTCCCTTCTGGTTGGATCGAAATCGGGCACTTATTCATCTGTGTTGACAACAACATACAAATTAACCAGTCAGTTTATTCCCGCCTTGCTAAATTGTACTATATTACGCCATTCATAGGGTTGGGTACATTTTGTGACCCCCTTTGGTCTGCTCCAGTTAATTTTAATTCAGCAGCCTTGACGGAATTAAGTTCAGGGGTTTCTGTACTTTCATTATTTCCGTCAAGGCTGCTGAATTCACTTGGGAGCAGAAAAGGTGGGTCACAAAATGTACCAACCCATTCATAGCGATTGTGATAGGTCATGCGCAGAAGATGGTGGATTTGAATTTACCAAACCACTCCCAATTAGCAAAATGTTCTTCCAATGTTCATATCAAACCTCTCAAAACATGTGACACCCTGTAATCATTGACGTATCAGGCCGCCCGCACTCTGAGGGGCAAATTTCCCAGTTTGGGGAATTTTCCGCCTCCAGGGGGGTCAAAAGGCCAATTTTTTTCCCAGTCAGAAGGGCTAAAACGGCTGATTAGCATGATTTTTTTGCAAATTTTTTCCCGCCCAAAGTCCTCAGAGGGGCAACCTGCCCCTCACCCCCCCCCCCCCCCCCCCCTCCTGTACGCCCTAGCGTAAAAGCTGACGACAATGATCATTGAGATTCCTTGAGCAAATATTCCATTTGATGACAGAATGTCAAGGATGCGGAGAAAGGGTTGTATTTTTGGCATTCCAGTGTGGTGCATAGTCTGCTTCTGTCAACCGAGTGTTGTTTTATTTTCAAACTGATTTTCGTTGGAAGTGACATTGTCCAGCCATTCATCCCCACCGGGGTTTCCCAACCGCTATCTATATCCCTAAAATGACACATATACAAACACAACATCCATGCTCATGCAAATCCAATTTAAATCTAGAAATACTTTCATTCTGTTGAAAAGAACCCTGCAAACTACGAAGGATGAAAACGAATAAAATGCCTCAAACAAGCAGTGATTGCTATACCTTAGGCGAAAAATTGGACATATAAGTTGTTTGTTCTTTCAAATAAATTTTTGCAATAAATGTTCAAGTCGTCCAAGGTCTGCCACCGGCAATATGTATGTAATGTTGTGCCTGTTTAAAAAAATCAAAATAAAATTAATTTCACCTTGGAACTCACTTTAACCGCACCCTGGGGCACACCATGCCCTAATAAGCCCAATATTAATATCTGCAGCCGTGATGCATTCGGATATGAGATTGTCCGTATGCAACCGAACGGCACGTTTTTGCGTTAAGTTTAGCGCCTGCTATCAGCTGTTAAAGACGATCTTCCACTGTGATTTTTGGACTTGCACGAACGAACAGCGCCTCGCTGAACTCAAATCCGATTCCATGGCCCTTAACGTTAGCACTTTGTCTTTAATCAAACAGGCAAGTATTGCTGAATTTTAAAACTGAACATGCAAAGATGCGAAGACATTTGTAGATAAGGCTACGTTTTAATGGACTTTTTTCCCTTGTTTTTGGGCAATGCAGTAGTTTTTTCTTTCAAATTGCTTTTTCCTTTGTTCTTTTTCTTTTGACAGCAAACATCTTGAACTGATATAGCAGCGAGCATCACATCTAATCATTATTCCTGGCTGCTTTGCAATTAAACTTCATAACATGCAGTAAAATTTAGTAAGAATCTTTTGGATATGAAATTTGAAATTTAATTTTGTGTGTATTCCGCCTTGTAATATACGTATTGCTTAAAAGCATTATGATGCTCAAAATTGCAAGAATACTTAAAGGTCAATGAGAGATTTTCACATACAGGTGTGTCTAAAAATGTGAACAATTCTTATTAAATTGCCGTAATGTTAAAGCTTTTTAATAAAAAAAATATCCCCATGCAAACGATTGGAAAGTGGTTGTTCGATTTATTATATTGTTGTTTTCTCTACTTGATATGAGAGCCTGGTCGACTTGCACCTAACAATATCAAGTACCGTGGGAAACAAACTTGTGTTTTGATGGTAAACTCAATAATGCCCAAATGTTGCAAAGCCCTATTCATACTTTCTAATAAGTGTTAACCACTAAAACAAGGTTTTTTTTGTTTTTGATCTTGGAATGAAATGGATCGCGGGCTCAAATTTCAGACTATAATGAGAAAATATGGCCTTTCATCTGATATCAAAATCAACACTACTTCCGGGTAAACTCACAGGGGGGTCCCAAGACGATCGGACATGCCCCTTTAGCTGGGAATCTTTCTTTGGTACAAAAAATGTGAATTCTAATTTTACTCTATAGAGGCAAATTTTTTTCAAGCCTCTGTTTATATGGAAATTAAGCAAATCAAACTGCCTTTTTTTAACTTTCAAGGCAATTCTGTAATCAAAGACAATACTTATGCAATTTTGTATTTCATTTAAAAAAAAAAAATAAGTTTTGTCTCTGGACCCCGCGCGCATAGCGTTTAAAATCAAAAGTTGCGTGTAGCGCTATGCGCTGCTGCATATTTTTTTTTCCCTTCTCATTTCTTGCTATCGCACCGGGCCCGGCCTGATTGATGACATCGTAAACTATGGCGCGCACTTACGGCACACGATCTGTCTCTCTACACAGCCTGTGGGCATTCACGCAAGCAGCCTGTTATTTCGAAAATGAAAAAAAAACAGAGTATTTTTGATCTTGGTTTTTTAATTTCTTTAAAAATTACACATGATTGTCATGTGTGCAAATCACAAAGAAATGGCGGGGAAGTGCTCAGGAATTGGGTCTTGCAAGCACGATGCTCCGAAACAGTATTGCTACAGAATTTGGCAACGTCTCTCCTTGATGGATGGAAAGCAGCGGCAATGATTTTTTCCAGGGCAAATCGAGCCCTTTATCTTCAATGCAGACCTTTTTTCGCCCAGGAGGTGCGGGATGAGTATGGGAGACACTGGTGGTTGGAACACCCGGATTGTGATTCAAAATTTTGGTACAGAGGCAGAAGAGCATTGCAAAAAAAAAAATCACACAGAACATAGCCTTTTTTCTAAAAAAAAGAGCGTGGCACTTTGCTTTTTTTTTTGGTGTCAAAAGGTTCCAGAGACAAACTTTTTTGGGCCTTATCCTAGATGAAAGCACTAGATAGGCACCGGAGTTTGCGCGATTTAAAACGGCAAAAGGCGCGGCCCGTTATTTGAAATTGTGCAAAAAATGCGCGTTTTTTAAGTAAAAAATCGCGAAAGCCGTTGCCTGAGGTTTCCCTGCAGTCAACCAGGAACACGAAAAAGTCTTGGCAAAGAAAACAATGCTCAAACTTCCAAAGTTGACATCCAATTCCTTACTTTTTTCTCGGCTTTTGAAAAAATACAAGAAGCACATCATTATCAACCTTGTTATTTGTCCCAGATATTCCGAATAAAAAATATTTGAATCAGATTTAGACGGCCACTGCCGGGGCCTGAGGGGCCTTTGCATACATCTCCGAGAATAATTTACTTTCGCACGTGGGAATTCCAGTGGGAAGCCCCCGGTGCGGATGACGTGACGGGTTTCCTCGTGCCCCTGAATGAATGTCACGTTGTTGGAAGTTGTTGTTTCATCCTCTTCCGCATTCCACCACGGCCGAAGTCGAATTTGTTTAATTCCCCAAAGAGATTATCCCATTGGATAAACCAGTTATTGGCAAAAGACCTGATTACAGTTGCATGAAAGTGTGATTTAGCATGCGTTCTCACTAGTATGTTAATGCACCGAGCGCAACCATATCAGGACGCTTCACAATGGAAAATAGGGCGGAGGGTCATCCGTCGTGTTCAACGAATCAGGTTAGGCCCTAGAGGTAGGTGTGGTTCTTGCTGGATTTATAACTACTTTGGATCAATTATATTTGGGACTTATTGGAAAAGCTTGGTGAGTACATCAATTTCGCGACGTTTGCATAATAATGATTGTACAATCAGTTTGTGTTTGTTGTTGATGGCAAATTAACATTTAAAAAAGGTTTTTTTGTGGTTTTTTTAAAAATAGTGAAAAATTCGCGAGGGAACCAACAAAATCGTGATTTAGACAAATATCATGATTTTTGCGCGTTTTGCGATCGTTTGCAAACTCGGTTGCCACACTAGATGTGACCATGTGACCCAAATCTCTCATTGCAACCTTTAAAGGTTTGTACTCACTCTTAACACACATTGTGTGAAAAACAAATGAAAATATATGTAGGCCAAACAAAGGATTAGAGGGAGTAGTAGTAAATCCAAAGTTTTAAATCCTTTGTTAGAAGTTTTTTTTAGTACGCTGGATCATTTGTCCACCTACAATGGTAAAGAATAGGGCACGCGATTCAGAGACTCTTCACCACAATATTAGTTCATGGCTTATTTCCATTGTGCTATGGAGCCCAGGACTAATGCATCCTGGCAGACTTACAATCTCCTTTTAACAATGGTTTGTCCAATGTTGTGAAAGGGTGGGGGGGGGTGGTCAGGTTTACCTCACACTCACAGCAAAACTCTCCATTCCTAAAACTTCACCCACCCAAACCTTACTCTAGGTCATAGTGGCCTCGATCCACCATTTACATTTACCCTGTCCTCCATGTATGAGAACTCCTTCTCCAATTCCACCTCATCACACAACTTTTCCACCGTTCCGCCATCCCTCTAGCTCTTTTCTTGCTTTTCCACACACACAAAATCTCTGCCAAACTTGGGGTCACCCTCTTCATCTTTGTGCATCTCCCATGAAATCCATTTCCCCCATTTCTCCAACCACATTGAATTGCTGTTTGTAACCCTCTTTCCACACTTGGGGTTTGGATAATAATACTACCCCAAATGCTCGGAAAAATCGTTCTATTGACCATGTCTTCTCTTAATATTGTTTAACTGCTACAACATCCCCACTCCATTGTACATTTAATTTCAAATCTCAAACCAGATTTCAGTCCTTTTTATCAGATGTCAATGACAGATTACATCGTGTGTTTGGGGGGTTGTAAACTTGCTTTCATCAATAATTTGTTTTTCTTTACTTTGTGTCATAAAAACATACCCCTCCTGGTTCACGTGATTTCGTTCTCTCACTCTCTCTTGCTGTTGCTGCTGCAAAAGTAATCAGAAAAGTGAAAGATAAATGTACCTTCCCAGTGGGCACCGATGTCTAAATTCTACCGTTGAGTCTTACGTCGTACGTAAGATGTGTAAATGTGACAAATCAAAAAGTTCGTACAATATGACAATCCTGCGTGCTTCCGATTGATTACGAGTATGATTGGAAGATTATTCTGCAAAGCATGTTCCTGAAGGTTCTCTCTGGCTGTAGTAATTGAACTTTTTTATGTTGAGTTTGTGATACTATCTTAAAATGTTGTCAAAGTGATGCTCATCCATTTATCGGAGTGAGGTGAGTGATGAGTGAGTGGTTGAGTGGGAGTGAGCGAGCGAGGAATGAGGGAGGGAGCTAGCGAGGGAAGAGGGAGGGAGCTATAGGAGGGAGAGGAACTCGGGAGGGAGGGGGAGCTAAGGGAGGGAGGGAGCTATAGCGAGGGAGGGAACTCGGGAGGACTAAAATGAGGGAGGGGGGAGGGAGGGACGAGGAGTGAGCAAAGAAGAATGAGGGAGAGAGGCAAGGGAGGAAGCAAGAAGGCCCCATCTGAAGTAGCTGCCCTTGTTGCTTCATTTATTATCACGTTCTCCAACATGTCAAATTTTGGTCAGCAGTTCTAAGATGATTGCCTGAGGTAATGCATTACCCAAGTATTTAGGGCAAGAAAGGCCCATCTGCAATAGCGCCCTCGTGTTACTTCAGTTATTTATCTAGTGCTCAAGCTTGTCAAGTCTCTCCTGGTCAGCAGTCTAAAAAATAGGCATTTTTTGATCCACAACTTTGTTCCTCCACATCCGCAAACAAGTTGGATTTTGTAGCATCTCAACCTATAGTGATGTTGTTGTTATGTCTGTCTAATATAACATGAATATCACACTCATCTCTGCAAGAAGAATTTTATGAGCAATTTAATTTTCTGTCCGTAATGGACAGAATTTACAGCGAAGTGGCCTATGTGACACTGTGTGAACCAGCATTCGCTAAGGACACCAAGATGCACGATCAAATCAACCAAAAAACTTTGGCAGGGATATCTAGTGAACTATGAATAAAACAGAATATGCTAGAAATCATGAAATGCAAGCCTTTCAGATAGTTCTTGAGTTAATGCAGTCATCGTAAGGAGCCATTCAAATAGCCAACTGACTTTTGCATAGATACTTCACAACATTTCTCCTTTCTACATTGTATTCAACTAAAAATATAGCAAGTGGCAGTTTGTAGATAGGACCTTCGTCCCCTAAATCCGTGCTATGCCGTATGCTGCCGCAAAGTAGACAGTCATCAAGTTTTCTTATAAAAAAAATCTGAAGTTTCATTTTAGTTGACTGATAATATTTCCCTGCCATGACTCGCTATTCCTATCACACCTTACCATCGACCACTGGGTGATAGTATTTTCTGTCGTGAACCGACGAAATCTCAATTTTGCTGATTTAATCAAACAAGCTAGGAATTCGAGGGAAAGGAACTTTCTGCATGCGTGCTGTCTAGGTAGAAAGGAGTTGGATCGGCGGAGCAAACCTTATGCTGCCGAATCGATCAGCGAATACAACCTATTTTTTGGACGCCACTTTTTAAGATGATTGAAAAAATATGGCTTACCAACAATGAAATTGAGTGTGTGGCAAGCGCAGAAGCTTTGAATTCAAATTGGTTCATTCGTGTTTTGTTCGTATGTATTCTGGCAGTAGATACGGAGGCAGCATTTTTAAGTGGGGTGTCCTATTTTAGTCATTTTTGGCCATATGTGCTGAGGTCAAGATATCATTTGATAAATGGTCCAAGTTTTGTGAGACAGACTGTACCGTTAATAAACAAAGCCATTTAGAGAAAATGAAAGGCAGGGCTGAAAAAAAATTTCCCCAGGAATACAATCAATATTTCCCTCCAAGATTTCCCTTCAAAATTTCCCTTCAGGATTTCAAAATTTCCCTTCACGATATCAAAATTTCCCTTCAAGATTTCAAAATTTCCCTTCAAGATATCAAAATTTCCCTTCAAGATTTCAAAATTTCCCTTCAAGATATCAAAATTTCCCTTCAAGATTTCAAAATTTCCCTTCAAGATTTCAACATTTCCCTTCAAGATTTCAAAATTTCCGTTCCAAGATATCAAAATTTCCCTTCAAGATTTCAAAATATCCCTTCAAGATTTTCAGAATTTCCCTTAAAGATTTCAAAATTTCCATTGTCCTCCAAATATCAAAATTTTCCAAGAATGTGTTTCCCCATTTTCCCACTTTTCCAGACATGATGAAAGGAACATGCTTCTTGCACTTTTTGTGTCTTCACAAGCGGTCCGAGGACCGATGTATTTTTCTACCTGAAAATGTCTTATTTTCAGAGTAAATGAAATCTGTACTTGTGAAAACATCTGTTGACTCTCTTTGGATTCAGGTCTGATTTGTGTTGTGTGTCTTTCTCTCTGATACATTTTCACATAATTTTGATAAAGAACAGTTGATATCAATCCTAAAGAACAAGCAAAAAAATAAATAAATACCAGTCAAAAATGAAAAAAAAACAAAAACATTCCAATGAGTCCAAACAAGCCTACTTTTAGGTCAGTGGTTTTTTGAGATGGCTTGACAAATGACCTGTTACCGAATGTTCCTATTTGCATAAGAAATTAGAGCTCAGTTCAATTTGACATAATAGTTGTAACGTTTTGTGTCAAACTTTTTTTAACTTCAGATGTGAATATTACATGGCACAGTGTTCTAGCTCAGGTGCAATTCTAGCAATGTAAACTGCATACTTTTTAAGATATAGCCGCAGTTCATAATGGTTGTAACACTGTGTCAAATGTTATAGCATTTCCCTCATAGACCCACTGTAGGATAATTTTCAGAACATTAAGGTAGTTTTTAATTTATCTCTTTACCAATAATCGAGATCAACAGTGAACAAACCAGAAAAATAATCAAGAAAATTGTTTGCAAAATACTCTTTAATCAACTTAAAATTTTTGACACAATGTTACATTTTAGGTACCTTTACTTTGAAAACACCCAACTATAAGTGAATGACTATATTCTCCTTCAGGGCTCGACGAGTTAAAATAGAAAGGCTGAGCAAATTGTAAGAAATTCATTGAGGAAATTGAATGGCATCCCTTGAGTGGAACAATGCTCAAAGAGAAAAACTTGAAAAAGTAAACGGAATTTAGATAAAGTTACTTTTCACTTTACAATGTATGAAAACTGTTTGAAAAGGATAGCGACAAATACAAGTAGACTGTGCTCACTGTAGGCTGTGGGATTGCCAATAAATTTCAATAAACTTAGGGGAAAACAATATCATATTCACCAATCTCGAGACTTTGCCGTTTTAGGACGACCTTTTCTGAAATATGAATCGTCGGCGGGAATATTGTTTGATATGATAAGAATATATAGTTTCACCCCACAGGGTTTAATTTTAGCTATGTATGTGAGACTCAGACATTACAAACATAGGCGGTTCTAATGGTGGGGGGTGGGGGGGGGGGGGGGGGGGGGGGGCGGTGGGTGGGGTGGGGGGAGTTTTTTTGTGTGTGTGGTGGGGATTGGGGGTGGAGGGGGGTGTGGGGGGGGTGGGGGGGGGTGGGGGGGTGGGGGATAATGTTTAACTTTGTGGCTCAGGACACTCGGACTATCAAATGTTTCACCTCGCAGCTATCGGAGCTAGGGTCGGGGGTTGGTGGATTAGGAACTGGACTCTAGCTAGAGGACCTCAGTAAGAGTTATGTTATGAAGGCCTTAGGATTTATTATTGGGATATGAGAAGGTTATGCACGGAAGTAAAAAAATAGGGGGTACACACACATGCTTGTTATGGTTTTATTGTGTGCTGATTGTGAGAAAGGCACACCGTCAACAGGCTATATGTGTTATTCCCATTGCAAAGACAAAACTAGTAATCAGTTAAACCCCCCAGGACGTTGACCACAAATAGCATGCCCGTGCACACACCCCCCCCCACACACACACACACAACACTGACCCGACAACACGGAACAAGACACAACCTTTTAACATTATACGTACACCACAACACTTTCAGAACAAGAGTGCATGAAAGTACACAGCAAAAAAGTTGCTCATTAGAAACATTATAGTTAGTTGATATTCTTAAACAATTGTGAAGCTTCTTGCCTTTCATGATTACTCCATGTTTATATGGAGATAGATACACAGCCTGTGAATACCTCGTAAGTTGAGTATTTGTTTATTTCGCATGTGTGATACTGAATTTACTTCATACGCGCGAGCCTATTGTGTTGTGTATGTGCGTTGGCATTCACAGGTTCTTCGATTCTTTTAGTGGAGTATTGGAAGATCTTTTGGCGGAACTTTTAGACCCTATAAGTGATAATAAAATAGGTTATGGGTCTCATAACTAGAGTTTAAAGCGACACTGGCACATTGAAAAAGAGTGCGCCTCACTGATTTTTCAAAATCGATGTTTTGCCATGGTGCAAAGCTTTTATATACATTAGACTCACTTGAAATGCATTAAGACCAAACCATTGTCTTATGGTAATTAAACAGAAAATTTTATAATTAATGTCGCCGTAATGAGACATTAATTCAGCAGCGACGGAGAATGGCGTTTAAAACACAAGAAAAAAGCACGGTGTATGCATGTTCCCACGTGTATGCACCCTGGTTGATGGTTCTGTGACCTTTTGGGTTGGGGGTTTGTATATCCATGGTACAGGTCAATGATAAATACACACATTTGTTGAATTAAAGTTTGGAAAACATCAAGTAGCTACAAATACCTGGATGTCGTAACTTCTTATTAATGTCCCTATCTGTTTCGCGTATGTTGTTTATTATGTAAAATGTATCTCTCTTCTCCAATGGCCTAGATATCATTTGAGAGCAAATTGAAGAAATTTCATATTGTTGAAAATTGTGCATAAAGGTATGAATAAGCGTACGTTGGCTGTTTCTGCCTCTGTTGGGTATGTATAACACAGGCGATAGCATTATTTTTTGCAAAATAATTGTCCTACTTAATAATGCTATGACCGTGTTTATATTACACAACAGACACACGACAGTGGGTTTTAAAACAATACCTTTATATCAATTTAAAAAAACAGAAAAGACAAGCTGGTTGTGTTATAGATTTGTTACACTTACAATTACAAACTGTTATTGTGATTTCATTGACATTCCGGTTTTGGTTTCTGAAGACATGGGGGGGGATACACAATCCCACATGCATGTGTGATAATCTTACTCTCTAAAGAGAAGTGATAATGATTTGCTGTAGGTGTTTTTTGATAATTAAATGTTACAGTAGAAGGTTCAAATTCCGCCATTTTCGTGACAATGGAAAGTGCGAAGGAAGGTTGCTGGCGATGTTGGATACTTCGGGTATTAGAAAAAAATGAGCTCCCTAGACCCCTCCCAAAAGTGTGGGCTAACTCCACAAGAGGCCAAAATCCAAAAGGGCCGCTGGCGGCCATCTTAATTTGCGACAAGTTAACAAATTCCTTGAACATATCAACTGGAGACTTGATTTGAGGGGTCATCTTTAACTAGTTCACGATTCAGGAATCCAGTCCAGAGGTTATTTTTTTCCATTTAGAGGTTCATCGTCAATGAAAAATTCAGATGGCCGCAGCTATACAATATTACAATATTTTCGTTTTGAGCTTTTGACTCAATCTTGCGTAGAAACACAATTGAGTGTGTCTTGGACTAATTCTGGTGGCTGAAAATATATTTCTGGGTTTAGTTGCTATCAAAAGTTAATCTTTAACTTTAAAATCCAAGATGGCCGCCAAACAGCCATCTTGACAAAATTTGAAACTGGATAGCGTTTGAACCGAAAGGACTTAGACATGGGGAACGGGCTTTTGGATTGTTTCAATGGAGGGAAAAATCAAAACTCAAGGGTTATTGTTTTAATTTGTAGTCATTAGTCTCGAAATCCAAGATGACTGCCAGTTTTGAGTTAGTCATGGTCAATTTCCATCATGAAAGTAATGGTGCTTATATGTTGGTTTATTTTTAGGTTACTAAAGGTGCTTTTTTTCGATTTATGTGTATTGTGTGATCTACTTGATATTAGAGCCTGGCACTTGGCATACACCCCACCCAATTACCGTGGGAAACAAACATTGCGGTTCTGATGGATGACGCAATAATGCATGTTGCAAAGCCCTATCAATACTGTGCTAATATGATGGTTAAGCACTAAACGTGGCGTTTTTTGTGTAATCTTGGGAATGAATGGATTTGATGGTCAAATTTCAGCGACGACAATGAGAAAAAATACGGTCTTTCAATATGATATCCAAAATGATATACTTCCAGTAAATCAGGGGGTCCCAAAGACGATCGAACACGCACCTTTAAAATACTATCGAAAATATTGTATGGGTAACCTGATTTGCCATACAATATATGATCGATTGTTTTTGTGCTTGTGTTATTGAGTGTTACCTTGTCCATACCTTGACACATTTTTTATGAACCTCTTTCTCTACTATAAATGTCACGGTTTCGTCTAGGTGTACTTGTTTCACCCGTGTGTTATTCTGTATCATCCTGTGTGATTGACATTACTGTGTTGGGCAATCGTTTTTTGGTGTTTTGTTTCTTTTTCACCATTTTTTTGCATGTTTTCTTTATAACGCAAGGTTTTTATAACTCATATTTTTTGGTGTTAACTTCTTCTCCTGTTTCTCCTATGTGTTTATTCATGCACACCCTGTGGTGAATATTGACAGACTGTGTTTGGATTTGTTATTTTGGTCTTGATGTTCCCTGGTTCTTGCTTTTTAATACCATTTTATATCCTTTTCTCTCTATATCACTCAAGTTTTCTACTGTGTTTTAACTTGTGTCTCCTGTGTTTATATGTATACCATCCTGTGTGATTCGACAGTAATGTGTTGGGAATTCCGTTGATATTGTTTTTTTTGTTCTTGAGGGTTACCTTGTTTTCTAACCTTTTGACATATAGTTTTATCAATGTTTTCTCTCTATAACACTCAAGTTTTCTTCTGTGTGTTAACTTGAATCCCCCTTGCGTCCATGCAGTCGATCCATAGGGGGCAAATTTCCACTTCATTCCCGCCAGAGGGGCAAAACTTCGCAAATCGTCCCGGCTGATTTGCTCCAATTAAGTCTGAGTTTGACAAAATGCACGTGTAGCGCGGGCTAAATTGCCGAATTTAGTTTTAATTTTGTCCAAATTTGCCTGAAATTGGGTCTTGAAATCCCCGGAAAAAGAGGGATAAAAAGGCACATTTGGCCCATATTGTCCCGCCTTTTCGAGCCAGAGGGGCACTTGCCCCCCCCCCCCCCGGTCGGTACGCACTGGATTCCCCCCTTTGTGTTTAATTCCTGTGCCATCCTGTGGGACTGACAATACTGGTTGAGAATTATTCATCACTTTCAGAACAATCATGTGATGAATCTGATTCATCACATGATGAATCGTATCTGAATCGGAGTGAGCTCAAATTTGGTTAACATTCATGGCTAAGCCCTGGTGGAACGGCAGGCTGAGTGTACGTAACAGCCGACACTTCCGCATCTCACTATGTGCCAACCATGGTTCAGATGAGAATGGTGGTTTCGGGGCATGTCATGATCAACAGCTCGTCCCCCGACTTACCTTAAAAAATTGAGATTTTTATATCATCTGAACCGCGAGCCTTAGTATAATCCATTGTAGACCCAACTTACGTGCAAATTTGGCCCGTATCTGTAAGAAATGGCAATTTTGTATTTTCTGTCCGAAAACGGACAGAAATTAAAGCACAGTGGCCTATGGGTTGTGGGAAACAAGCAATGGCTCATAACCAAAACCGCAAAGCTGCCATCGCTTTAACCCTCCATTTCCCGGCTTGTACTTTGAGATTTCCCCAGTTGCCCTTGGATGACCATCCCAGAAAAATTGAGGCGAGCTTTCTCTGATACGTCTTGGAGCGAAGCCGTCTTTGAGTAGACTTTATTTGCATGCAACTCTGCTACCTGTTTCTCCCTCCTGGTGATGCAGTTTTGCATATCTAGGAGTAGCTCAGATGTATGGATACCAGACTGTTTATTGTAAGGTATTGTATTGTAGTGTTAATGCCTGTTTATGTTGTATTGTTATTGCCTGTTTATATTGTATTGTATTGCCTGTTTATATGTAATGCAGCAGGGTGTCTGTCTCTCAGTGACATAAATATATCTAAGTAAATACGTGATTTTCAATCTATGATGTCATTAAAATTCAGGATACTACCAACAGTAAATACTTTTAAATCTGGCAGCCATCTTGGATTTTTAGAGATGGCAGATGACTCTCAAAATAAAAAAAACCTCCTTAGGTGGGTTCTTCCCCATAAAAATGTAAAACTGACCCACGCACTCATTTTTTTATGTTATTTTCTTTCAAAAGCTTATGGATTTTTCGAATTTTTCTATATGGCCGTTCCGCCGTTGGCGGCCGTCTTGGATTTTTCATAATCCAAGAAGAACTTTGATTGAAAGGGGAAACCAGGAATAAAGTTCTGGCCAGGCATTACCCGAGAACAACACTTCATTGTGTTTCTAGGTTGATTGGGTCTAAAGATACAAAACATGAAAATACTAGGCCTAGGGTAGCTGGCGGCCATCTTGAATTTTCAGTTGAAGATGACCTCTAATGAAAATAACCTCTGGAGAGATTCATGACATGAAATTGAGTCGAATTTACCCCTCAATTAGTCTCCAGGTTGATATGTTCAAAAGTTAAAAAAAGAAAAAACCTAAAATTTCAATATGGCCGCCATCGCCATTTTGGATTTGCGGCCTGTGTATTAGCCCAACTTTTGGGAGGGGATAGGAGCTCATTTTTTTCTAAATACCCTAAAGTACTAAACTCGCACCCTCAAACCTTCCTTCGCTCTCCATTGTCACGAAATGGGCTGAATTGACCTTCCTACAGTGTTATCACTGTGAGTGTTACATGTGCTTGTTCGATTTTTGCTATCATGTTCTCTGCTTGATATCAAGCCTGAAACGTGTAATACGCTGCGCAACGATTACCGTGGTAAACCACTTGTGGTTTTGATGCTAGACCGATAATGCATAGTGCCACTGCCCTATCACTACTGTGCTAATATTGATGGTTAACCATTAAAATGGCAGTTTTTTTTATAAGTATCTGTGAAGAAATGATTTGGAAAGTTGAAATTTCATTGACAATGAGAAAATACAGCCTTTCATCTGATATTAAAATTGGATACTACTTTCGATTCAATCAGGAGGGGTCCCAAGACGATCGAACAAGCCTTTAATAATTTTGCAATGCAACATGTAATATGCGATTTAAACATGTTGATGGTTAATTGAAGCATTACTTCCTATTCCTCCTTTGTACTCTTTTATAGTTATAGCACTCATATGCTTTCATGTATTTGACCAAAACTTGGTCCCATGCATCATTGACTAAGACCTTGTCAATTCTTATTGGTATTGGACCCTATGTGACCTTTACCTAATCATTTAGGTCCCGCTAGATAGGATTCATTTTTGAAAAATGTGAAAATTCTGATTTAAAAATATCCCAATGTGAAATGATTAAAGCTGAAACCATTTATTGTACAAAATTTGAATTTCTATTTACTACAGGAGCAAATACTGAATTCATCCTATGTTTTATATTGAA
>JAMKCH010007518.1:0-41967 GCA_023653785.1 Ophioderma brevispina | reverse complement strand
AGTATTTTTAATTATTACACCAAAAAATTATATTTCGAAATCTTTGAGTCAGCCTTTAGGTGGATAAAAAACCTTACAAATAGGGGCAAAAATATTATTTTCAAATTCGGAAAAAGGGAACACTTAACAATCCTCGTTTTCACACAATATAAAATATATATATGTGCAATGAAAAAGTTGTTAATTTTTTTTGGATGTCTGTAGCAAGTATAGCTACACTAACATACCCTGCAAGTGCTAAGACTGAAAGCAACCCAATAAGGACAACATCAAATATTTTAGTCATTACTGTCAATTTTCTCGAAATTGACTTGAACTAGATTAGAGCAAGCTACGCCTCACTGATATGGAGAATCGGTATGGTATGATTTCTTTCATTATTGTATTTGCTTTCTTTGAATGTGTTTTTGTTGTTGGTATAGTGGTGGTGGTGAGATTGTTGCTAATTTTGTTTATTTAAGATTCATCTTTGAAAGTTTTTAGAGTAAAATTCACGAACGATGTGTTTTATTACGTTGATTTACTTCACAATAAGCAAGGCGTGACAGTGCTTTGAACAACTAACCAACCTTCCGATATGTTCTTTCACAGTAATCATGGAAGAAAAAGATAAGGGACCACAACGACCCACTTGACGTTTGAACGATCTATCTGCCGCCCCATAATTGCAATTGTTATTCATATTCTCTCAAGTGGCCCTTCCGAGGATAATCCTATTCAGATTTTCTCGCTCGAGAGAATTCTCAGGTCGTGGTTGTTTCTTCATTTCGAAGTAAATACTCAAACATATGGCGGTTCCCATGGAAACCGATCAACACGTCCGGGGGTTCTTGGAACTACCGCTAGGGGTATCAAATTCAAATTAATCAAGTTCTAGTCCCACTGGGGGTACAAATTCAGTTGTGATTGTGACTGGTTCAATGATACAAATAGGAAAAATTAACCTAAACATATCAGCAAAATAACCCTAAGTGTGTACTTTTTCTTGCAGTATAACAAGTGTTATTTTCTTGTATATTGGCTATTTTTAATGTGTATCGTTTTTCATATATTGAGCACAGGTCCCGAAAGGGGTATAATCTCACTGCAAATTACCTTCAATCTTCAATAAATTTTTATTTGTTCATCATAGAATAGGCCTACAGCAAAACAATATGATAAATAATTATGTAAATAATGCAGTACAGTGAAAATTCTGCATACAAGTAAAGACGTTTATAATACATTATAAGTGGGATTTCAAAAGAGAGTATAACTGGGATAATACTAGTGGAAAATATATTTAAAATAGCACAGTAACCTTTCTTGGATGTCGTGTTACTGCTGTGCCGTTAGGTGTATATTTTCACTGAAAACTAGTATAATTTCAGCAAAGTTGGTCCAATTAGGGGCCGGGTATATTTAACTGAAAATTGGTCCCATTAGGGGTTCTTTTCAGAACCCCTAGAACGAGCATGGGTGCCCAAAAAATCCAAGACGGCCCCCGGTTCAAATTTAGTCAAACTTTCATCCTTAATTTTTCACACTGGGCGCAGTTTTGGGCAGTAAAGCTGAACGCATAACGATGTACATTAACTTCTTATATAACGAAAACAACAACAAATACACACCGGACACAGCCGGAACATGTTGTAATATGCAACATACTTTTACACTTTTACGTGTTCGGACATAGAGTTTTAAAAATATTCTACAGTTAGTGATTGCTCGCCAATCATCGATTGCGGCAGAGGGATTATGATCAAAGGGTGGCTGTTGAATCCAAAGAGGTTTTATATTGATAGAGAGGCAAAACGTTACGTAATCTTTAGAAATTCACCGTCTCGTATGTTTTGCCGACCAACCAAGAAAAAACCTGAGTACCATTAACAATAAAGCAAATGGCTGCCCTCCGCGTTTCCACATACTGGGGGTGCCGCTTGGCATATACCAATAATCGGTAGTGATACAATTAATGTATGTGTTAGAGGTGGGCCAGGTGTAATAATAGTCTACCTGGATCATTGGCTCAGATACTCTTTTTCTCAATAATGCAATTGCGCGCTTAGGTGAAAAGATTATTCATTGAGGCGTTTTATTTAAATTAAGACGATGACGTGTATTTCATTCGTTGTGTGGCCCTGAGTAGGACAAAATTGAGCACACCCAATAGCACCATACATCCAAACAAACTGATATTTTGGCGGATTGTTTGTATCGAATTAACATTATGTGGGATACAAGCACGCCAACTGATAATTATTCCGTGCCAAATTCAAAATGTCATCGCCCGCAGACGACTGGTTTTGAATGCTTTTCACCCCTTGATTTACCAGAAAGTAGTTTCACTATAGTCTTACACAATATAACTCTACACACACACACTACTCATACAACTAGTCAAAGCATGATCGAGTGTGGAAAACGTTGCAGGTGACTTATGAGGTTGTTTACTTCATTTCGCTCATCCAAATTGTATTATCAAGAGTAGGTAAGTGGTGCCCAATGCCACTGAAACCAATGGCAACAGGGATCACAATATCATTCGTACCTGAAAATTGTGATTTTTAAGGTTTATTTCTTGATTTTTTGCACCATCATTTAGTGTCAATGGTTAAGTAGATATCCGTCACAAAAACTTATTTATGACTGGCTTTTTGGATCAAGAGACACCAATTGTTCTTTTTAGAATTATACAGAGCCAATTTACCCTGCATATCAAATTTGCACGCAATTGAGCGATTAAGACGATATAAAAAGGCTGACTTTTTGGTTAAGTCGGGTGTAGAGGCGACGATTATGAATCACGATGTGCCCCATGACTTTCCCACAAATTGACCTTGTCTTTGAAACGATAATTTGTTTGAGAAAACAAGTCTTTAATACGTATACCAAAACATTCCGCACGACCGTATTTTCAAACCAAGAGACAAAATCCTGTCAAATTAATAACCCGACTGTTAAACAGATGACGCGACAGCTTTCCAAAGAACAAGGAATCCAAAGTTTGCTGAAATTCGTTGAATTGTCAAGTTTGAATCAATGTATGTATGATGAAAGTTGTGCATATGAAGGCCTGACCCCCGGCGATTTCAGCAATATGCCGAGAAAGGTTGTCAATTTTCAAAAGCTGACATGTCTGTGACATGTTGTGGCTATCCATCTTGCGGATGATCAATTATCTAAATCCCGATTCAATAAACAAGTTATTTTTAAGATAAATGAAGATGAGTTCAATTGGATTACGATTTAGAAACATATGAACTGTCCGGTAAATACCATATCTAGTTTGAATGTGGTCTGAAAATAAATTCCTGGAATTACCAATCCTCTAAATGGCCTTTTACAATTAGAGAATACAGATAGAGTTTTATTTTGCCTATATCGTGTCATATTGGATGGAGAGTTCAATAATGTTGATTAGCGGATGCCGTCGCATTCAAATTATAAATAAATTGCATATAAAACACTAACTTCTCCTAAGCCTAGATGCTGTTCCCCTCTTTTTGACGCCACACACGAAGTGCTAATATTAAACTTGAGCGTTTCAAAACAGGGCTGCGCGGTTTGTCACTTGTCACAGAGGAAATCTGCTTTACAGCACTCATAAAGACTAGGCATGAACTACACACCAGAAAAGGGTGGAAAAAAACCCCCGGGCCCCCCCCTTCCCCCCCCCCCCCCCCCCACCCCCTTGTTTTCTTTCATTAAGCGGTTGCGGGTCACCTCGCCATACCAGTGCAACGTCCTGCCCCGGTCGAACGGAATTTAAGACAACACCTCTCATCTAGCAACAAACTATACAAATTTGCATTTATACCTATCACACCATCCAAGATAATCCGCTTTCAAATCTGCTGTCACAGTAATAATTAAATTAAATATCTCAGCCGCTGCGCACAACTACCCTCCCGGTTTGACCCCCTAACTGGATTTGGAGATAACATGTTCAACAAAAAAATAACTCAACTTTAAAAACTTACGCAAGAGAAGCATGCGTCTCGCCTAAAAATACATATCAGACACACGTGCAGCAATCTTTCTAATATGTCCGAGAGATTCTACTTTCTACTATATTGCCGCATACAATCAGTATTGTTAACTTTTTTACACGCCAACCCAACCGACCCCATCGTGCTATATATCAGGCCACGAGGCAAATCATGACAAGACCTTTAGTCACGTGCGCGCTCGCTTGCATTCGCTAACGAATATACCATCCCGTAACGTGGTGCACGCAATTATCCGGTCCGCGATGTCTTCCTAGTTAGGAGGAAGGTCGGTAATGTGCTCCATTTCCGAGCAATACTGAAAATCACCTATCTTAACTAAAAAAATGCTCACTTCCCAGCCGCCCTAAAATATTGTAATGCTGTTTGGGTAAACGCAAAAGTATACCAAGTCCTAATTCTGAACATTGGCATCACACATATTTTGAAGTGATTTACTAAAGGTTGCGATTTTACTAATTATCATCAGCTAAAGGTAAAACTATTTAGAGTTCGAGTTAGAGGTTATCATTCGAGTTGTTTTTGAGTTTCAAGTCATTTGATTGCTTTTATAGTTCGGTTCGATGCGTTTAGACTCGAGTTGTTTTTAGAGTTCGAGTTCCTTTTAGAGTTCGCGTTTACTTTTTTGAGTTCGAGTTGACTTTGGAAAATTGTACTCATAAAATATGTCCCTTTAAACGTTAAAAAAAACAGGCATCCAATGGCTTATGATGTCATAATGTCAAACAATGAAATTTGGATGTGACGACACATTGTTTATTTAAGCGGAGTTTCTCGCTTTTTGTCATGAAGTATGCTGGGGGTTGGGGGTAGTGGCGTCGGCATCAGCAGCGGGCCGGCGGTGGTTGCAGCGTCGGGGGCGTCAGCCATTGGCGTCGGCGGTGGTGTAGCAGCACCATGATGAGGTTACGTCTACGATTGATGTATGTACGCCGGGCGGGAGAAATGATAGGAAAAGCCGGCTAGACGAGTGACAAAAGAGAGCACTCAGCATCGGGACAGCGGATCACCAAAATGAAGAGAAGAAGTGTTTTCGTTGGGCTACTTATAACGCACACCAGAGGTACGGTCCTGTGGCAGTCTTGCCACTTACATGGAATGAAAGAATGCGCGGGACAAATACTCTAACAGTGTGGGAAATGTCAAAGCAGCGCCAAGTGGTCTTGTGGTCTGTCGAGCAAGGAAAGCAAGGCTTAGGTGAAAGCTTCCTTTCATGTGTATGTGCGCGAGGGTGTGGGGCTGTGTTTTTTTTGTTGGGGGGGCGTGTGTGGGTCTGTGTGTGTAGTGTGCGCATGTGTTTGTGTGTGTGTGCGTGGTGTGTGTTGTGCGCCGCGCGCATGGTGGTTGTGTGCGCGTGGTGGTGGTAATGCAACGTAGTAGTCATGTGCGTAATTATATGAGGAAATAGCTATCTAGGCATCACCTTGCAGTCCATAACAAGGTCAGCTATGCAACATATTCCTGTTTCTTCATTGAAGTCATATACGGTCATTGAAATGGAGCTACCATAACCTAGGCTTTTTCTAACTGTTTTTCTCAGTTTTTTTCTCGATACAGTGTTTTTTGGGATAAAACAAGTTGCATACACGATAAAGTAGTTGGCCAACCCCAACTCAAATTTATGTGAAAATCCACGTGAAACTAAAAGTTCATAGTATGAGATACAGAAATCACATTTCCGAGTATACACAACGTGACAGTAAATTATCCAACCTTCATTTGTTAGTAATCGTGGGAGAAATGCCTCGTGATATAGGTCGACCGAAGCGACAATCTATGAAATAAGGAGTTTTTAATTTTGTAGGTGCCAAAGTAACCACACTCAATAATAATATTTGTAAAATACAGGCCTGCCGTATCACAATTTTACGACTATTCACAACGTACCAGAATATCAACCTCCATTTTTCTTAGGAAAAACGAAATGGTATGTTTCTAGTGGGGTTGTTAGTAAATACACGCGCTATTTGGCTTCATTTTGTATTGTAATATAGATAATTTCCGATTCGAACCACTACCCTTCTGCGGGGTAGTGTGACCACAGCCTCGGTCCACGACTGAGGGGAATTCGACACAAACGTGGGGAATGAATGGTTTTAGTAAGTCAATATTCGTATGCGCGTCACGGCATTAGTTCCAATATGAGTAGTTTTAGGTGGATCTTTTAAGACAACTATGATAAAATATCACTAAATCAATGTTTTTCACACACTGGAGCAGTGATCGTTCGACGTTTGCGATCGATCTCGTTTTTAGAGACTACTGCAGTCGTGTTCTGATTTCTAGACTCGGAGAGCGCAATAACACATATTTATGATGTAACATTTTTTAACGAGAATCTTGTTTTCATGAAATGATTCCTTTCAGGGCATATTCTACCAGTACTTGCCAAGGACTTTTTTAGACGCTAAGGTACATAACCATATTTTGCCTTGCCACCCTGGTGGTGTTTTCACACCGAATTTACTTTTCGCGTCTAAAATGTACCGTTTCGAACATTCATTCAACATGGCGATCGTCTCCTACACAAGTTCTCTGGAGATGTGTGTGCTGGTTATAACGCAGATGCACAACAGCGATATGTTGTGTGTGTTTGTGTGAGGGTTGGCGAATTATTATAATGAATCCAGTGGCTGTTTTGAAGTATCACCTGCGATCGATTGCAAAGTCAACCGATCACCCTTTTCACACTGAGGCAGGAAATTACCCAATTTTGAACATAGAAGATGGACAATTTTTTTTCACACAGAATATTAAGATACTGATTTACAATACTCGAGAAAGATTCATCGGGATTGTTCCTTACAGTCATTAAATTGCAATCAAAATTCGATAAATGTTATGGGTACTCCTCGAATATTTCAATTCCTATGATGGGGGGGGGGAGTCTGGTTCGCTCTAATCTGTTTAAGTGTTGTGATTCTATATATTATCAGCGATGATTACTTATTGATCGTTAAAAGCTTTTGAATACGGTTTACATCATCCGATTTGTTTTGCAAGCCAAAGACGTGTCTAACATTCAAGGAGAGTGTGCCATACCATTTGTGCCACTTTTCACAGAGTGTGAATACAAAGTAAAGCATCATGTGATAGGTTAAAAGGCTTATGCCGTTTAAGGATTTTACATCGGACCCTGCGACTGCACCTCGAAGAGTCCAGTGTTCATTTGTTATTGCAATTTTCATTTATTTCAGAGCTATGGTTTATTTGGTTTTTTTTTAATTTTTTTTTAATTCAAGACAGAAGTTCCCTTTTCAAAAAGTGCATCGTCTTTTAGCAGATGTGCAATAATCATTGTTTTGATGTCTATCCGTCTTCAGTTGAGTGTGCTCTAGTTTTATTCTTTACTTATTTATGAAGTCTTCCAGATGTTTACTGATAAGAGAAACACGAAGATGGAGTACAAGAAAAATAAATCTTTCTTGTTTTTGTTATAACAGACGCCCCTATTTACCTACTTCAAGCGAATCCATGATAATGAAAGTCGTTAACGTAAACTTCGAGCTAGACAGCGGCGGTGGTGGTGCATCCGATGCATCGCATACTTTGGAATTGAGCATTATAGATGACTAGCTGTATATTTTTGTAGCCTATTTCTATTAATGAAACCAAAGAAGACGTAAGGTTATTTTAGATATAAGATATTTTTTCAATACCATCTTTTAAATCTCTCTTGAACATCGCTGTTAGCTGGATTGAGCTTTAACAAAACATGTAATATACTGAAATCTCATATCAATCGAATGCTAGCTCTTCTCAAAAGATTAATCTGTAGTTATTTTAGAAGAGATTTCTCTCATAGCATGCCCGGATATAGTGATCTGAAAGGATTTTCCGCCTACGTTTCTGATGAATTCAGGCATACAGAAGGTTTGTGATTATAAGCGTAAGAAGGCCTTTCAAAATCTCGCTGCTAAAGATCATTGGTTATACATTCTAACACCAACGTAAATACTGTCCGCATATGACGGGACCATGTTTTGATGAGCACTGTTATGACCAAGAATAATCAAACACCCTCAATATCAACAATAATAATGCATCTTCAAAGTACTTTCAATCATTCTCTCTTATACGGATAGGCCGCGAGCGTTTTGAGGGAAGATAACAACATATTAACTAACGTAATATTGTGTGACGTGTCAACCAGTTGTGTATGGTTGGCCGATAGGGTATTTCCGTCCAAGATTGTACGCCTAACCTTTGCAGCCGGGTGGACGAAACTGACACAATTGTATCGACTTTGGACGCATTTTGAATACAACTTAGCCGTGGACTAATTTGTGAGTTTAACAATCGCAGCATACTTAAACAGGGCTCTAGGCCAGTCAAAATGAGTATACCAGGTTTTATACGGTCAACAATATAAAAAGGACAAAACGCGTCGAAAATATGCCAACGTTTCGGCACCTTCCAGGATAAAAAAAGAGTGATAGTTTTACCCTATCTGCAGGTGTAGTTCAATAGTTACGAGTCAAATAGGTTCAAGTCACACTGGCGGGTAAATTTTCAGATTACGGTTAAATCCGTTCGTTCTAAAAAAAAATAGGTATTTTTAGAATGGGAGGGCCGTATTGCAGATTCTAGCAGAATCTATGACGAAGCGTTCGTCATAGATTCTGCTACATCATGCATATAAGGCCCTCCCATTATAAAATATAAAATATAATTACGGCCGCTTGAAACTCTGAAATAAAGACTGAAATACATTAGCGCTCGTTCACTGGTATCCACATAAACAGTCCTCTGTGGCCTAGTGGTATTTCTCACGCCTAGAAAGCGAGAGGTCCGGGTTCGAGACCGCGTATTTTTCGTCTTTATTTAGTTCTGTGCTCGCCAGTTTCTATATAATGAAAAAATGGTGTCAGATTGTTCGTCTAATGGTAGAGGATCCAAAAATATACTGGTTGCACCACCTATGATATTCATTACATAATTGGAACGCAAAAACGTGACTGGGGCTACAGGGTCTATGGGATGTCACGAGTTATAGCAATGTAATTCTTAGAACGTTCAAACAAAGATTCTATTTACATTGACTTATCTGGTGGGAGCAATTGAACAATTTACAACCAGTCCGATCAAAATCGGACCATTCTATAAATTTTACCCCAGGCTGATCATTATTTCAACATGTTCCACTAAGTTGATTTCGGTAAACTTTTAATATATTATTTTTTGGAAAATTTCACAGTATATTAACACCAAAATTGTTTCTTTTGCAATTTGTTTTGGGTCAAATCATAAAATTAATGGACTGCTCTAAAGAACTACAGTAGAGGCTGGAACTGCGGACCGCGCGACATAGCCGTACTCCCATTTTAGGTCAGTTCCCCTCCCGCACACCGATAGGGTTATGGCTAGATTTCTCAAAGGTGAAGAATCAGTTTAAATCACAAAACTCATGTACAAAACACCATGAACGAGCAGTTTTTCTTCTCTTGAAAGGGACGTAGTTATTATCTTAAAAAAATGTGGAATCAGCGACCGAAGGTATTAAAAACAGATTGTTCGCGAGTGGTGTGGGCGTTTTTATGAAACCTCAGTTTGTAACCGTCTTGGTGTTGGGACGGTTGATGCTTATTGCGGGGCTTATTGTTATTGGTTTTTATCGCTTTTGTTATCGGGGTTGTTTTGGATATGAGAGTTTCTTTGTTTTAAACTAGGTTTATCAATATGATAATCCAGGCTTATCGGATAAAAACCGGGTTAATACTACGTTTATCGAATTTTTGGACAACAGTCATTCCATACACGTCGGGTTACATATATTGCGGTTTGTTTGATTCTTAACAGAATTATACACCACTAACCTGGCTGCCGTAAGGGTCAAAAATCTTGAGTGTACTACGTTTTGCAAGGCATCCGTAAAAATGCCTCAATATGTCTGAAAATGCACCATTTATATTAAGAAAGTGATGTAATCTCATGGTTCAAATGGTGTTTACACGATTAAAAACTAAAATACTGGCACATAAGTCAGCCCGTTTCCAGAAACTTGTTTAGCTAAACGCGATTTTGCCATTAACAATCGCCGTAATTTAAAATTTAGTTTAAGCAAAACGCGTTTAAATATTTTTAACCATTTGCTTACTTAACAGAAGATTTAAACACGGGTAAATCGTTGTTATTTAAAGACGCTAACTTGAGTGTTATAAAAGGCCCTATTGTGTTTTGATGGTTGAGCCCCGGCACAAAGCGTATTATGGCTTTCCGTAGCCTTTAAGGTGCTACACCAAATGCGCGAGAATGATATGCACGATTGCTGTTGTCAATTGGACAGTGCAATGAGCCGTGTATTGGCGAAAACACACAATAAAACACTTCTTAAAACTAGCCCCGCACTAGTTTAAATTCGATGATTTTGGCGGAGTTAAAATTGCGTTTAACTTTAAACTCTTTCTGGAATTAAGCTTATTTAGCTCTACGTTATCGCATATAAACGTTCACTTTGCTTAAAATCGCGCTAAACACCTTTTTGGAATACGGGCCTCAGTCATTACTTTTGGTGATTTTAGCCTGTAATTTGAGTGAATTATTGTATTTCCTCTATGAGCTGTCTATGTGCCAAGAAACATTTCGAGTTTTTGGTCAGGGTAAGCAGGTATGTGTACTTTTTCTGTGTAGTTTACCCCAAGGGGGGGGACTCGATGGGCTTCAAAGTAAGTCTATAGAGACATAGTCAATCAAAGGAACGATCTAGCATTATTTAAAGTTTAATTAGGGTCTTGTTTCGTTCGATTAAAGGTGTATGCCAAGTGAAAAGTTTATGCATCGTCGTGAATCATAGAGCACTTCATTGCATGTTATATTGCCCGCGAACCCTCGTATAAACTAGGCTAAGTCTCGATACGTCTTAATGACAATATAATTTTCATCCCTAGACGCATTATATCAGAGTAATCACATCTAATGATATTGTAAGTCGACCAAACAAGATGTAATTTCTTCCGTCTTGAAAGTGAGATGAATTACCAAAGAAGTTTGCTGCCGTGTCATGTAGGTCAACGCTATTGCCTTCCAGAAGGTAGACGCGTGTTTACAGCTTAATGTGCTTATTCGGGAAGTTTAGGTTTTTCGTGCGTGAACGTTTTAAAATGTGTGTTATCATAAAGGACTTAACGGGCCATTCTTACATCGGCTCTGATTATCTTGTAATAAAAGATGCTTGTTATTTGGTCCTTTCCAATTTGGTTCTTTCCAATTTTGACCCTTTTGCATTTGGTCTTTCCATTCTGATCCTTTCTCATTTGGTATTTTCCCATTTGGTTCTTTTTCCAATTGATACTTTTCCATTTTTAAATTTTTATTTGGTCCGTTCTCATTTAGTCCTTTCCTATTTGGACCTTTCCCAGTTGGTCCTCTATCACCTAATACTAGCTGATCCTTATATTACCATTCCCATTAAGCGCGAGCTTTCCTATTTGTTCCTTTCCTATTTTGTCTTTGTACCACTTGGACATTTCCCTTTGATCCTTTCCCATTTGGTCTTCTAACATTTGGTCCTTTCCCAATTGGTCTTTTTGCCATTTGGTCATTTCCCATTTGGGCCTTTCCAATTTGGTCCTTTCAATTTGGTCCGTTCCCACTTGGTCCTTTACCGTCTGGTCCTTTCTCATTTGGTATTTTCCCATTTGCTCTTTTTGTCATTTGGTCCTTTCCCATTTGGGCCTTTCCAATTGGTTCTTTCAATTTGTTCCTTTCCCACTTGGTCCTTTACCGTCTGGTCCTTTTTCATTTGGTATTTTCCCATTTGGATCTTTTCCCATTTGGTCTTATCCTATTCATTTCTAATTTTGTCCTCTTATTTTTTCCTTTCCTATTTGGTATTTTCCATTTGGTTCTTTTTCCATTTGGTCCTTTCCCATTTTTTTAAATTTTTATTCTGTCCTTTCTCATTTAGTCCTTTCCTGTTTGGACCTTTCCCAGTTAGGTCCTCTATCACAATTTCCATTAGGCGCGAGCTTTCTTATTTGTTCCTTTCCTATTTTGTCTTTGCACCACATGGACATTTCTCCTTTGATCCTTTCCCATTGGTCTTTTACCATTTGGTCCTTTTCCAATTGGTCCTTTTGCCATTTGGGCCTTTCCTATTTGGGCCTTTCCCATTTGGTTCTTTCAATTGTGACAGAATATTTTAATGCAAAAAAGGATCATCCTCCATGAATACGCTTAAAATTCATGACCTCTATATATTTCACATTAGTCTATGTTTAAATACCACTATGACCTACTTCCACCGAACATCTTAGATGATATTTTTTTCTTGACCAGACAAGACGTCCATCCTTTTGACACCTGATCATCTAAGGAGCTATACGTTAGACAGACAAGACAAACACCAGGCTCCCTGAAAAAATCATTAGGATCCAAGGAGCCCTCTTATGGAATTTATTGAATGACCGTCCCCATCCTTAGCTGTTTTTAAAGTAACCCTCAAAATACAACTCACTGACTCTAATTTTACATCTTATATTACTGAATAACTGTCACGTGATAGAGGTAACTTATATTTAATCTTTGTTTATTTTACTGTCTTTTTATCTGTTTTATTTTTCGTATGTTCTCAATTTATTAATTGTAATTTTGGTCAGCACCCGTATTTGTTCCATGCGCTTGTAATTTAATGTATTTGTTATGCCTTTTCAACACAAGTTTCATATTCATGTTGTTAATTGTGTAATTAGTGCAAAGGTGCCACTAAATACAGATGTGTTTTAATTGGCATCCACATCTCTTGCATAATATAGACATACTGGTCAAAAGTATTGCAACATGCAGAAAACGAAATTCATGATCACCAAATGATTTCAAATTATACCATGGATTCTTTACTTGACCACACATTACGTATTAAATTCCAAGGTTGTGTTTTTCATACAAATGTTGTTCCCCAGAATCCAAGAGGGCAAAAACGTTTGATTTTATTGACATGTTCCCAAAATATGGCAAATTGAAGGAACTGCAAACGATAACTTGCCGATTGCACTCCAAAAGGAATACAGACACAGAAACAAAAGAAGTGGCTTCAAAATAGCCGCTTAATGAATTGTACGGGTTCATTAGGGTTCACTTAAATGTTTACGAGAGAAAATCAGAGTGGTTGTATAGATTGGAAATGAGGTAGAGTCAATGGAAGACAGTGGTCTTCGAAAAATTCGGGAAATTAGGAGACACCCGAAGTGCAATTCGAATGATAAAGCACGTGGTTTACGTATATCATGTCTAATTACGCGTTCACATTGCCTGATAAACAGCACAATGTCAACGGTGCGATTAAAAAATTGTTTCTTACCTTTAAATTTCCCCTGTCCAACGGTGATGAAGGAGCTCCCATCTTTTATTGACATTATCTCATTTCCGGTCCATACAACCTCTCCGATTGTCGCCCTAAATATTTACACTAGACCCTGACAAACCTGAAAATTATATTAAGCGACTATTTTGCAGCTTTTTTGAAGTTCTGGAATACAATCAATAAGTTTTCAGTTCCTTTAACCCGCCATATTTAGGGATCATGACAATCAAATTAAACGTTTATCGCACTACTTGATTCTGAGAAACCACACTGTTTGAAATTTCACAACGTTTAACAAAAAACTACGTAATGTGAAGTCGGGAGCTCCTGGTACAATTTTAAATCAATTTTGAATATAAATTACTTTTCTGCATGTTGCAATACTTTTGGCCAATGTGTGTATTTACATTTATATTTCATTAATTACAACGATCATCTTATATTTATTACAATGTTTATATCTATTGTACTTGTGCAATGAGATGGAAATAAACCTGAAACCTAACCATAACCTATAGCTTTACCATAACTGCCATTTCACTTAAGACACTATCAGTGATTTATCCGAAAGAGTCAAATTATTTGAAATTTGCAGGAATAGCTTAAAAGTGAAGAATACGCCTGTAGAATTCTCATAATTTATTTTTTCCAACTAAAGAATTGTCAGAAAAGCAAGAAAACAACAGTGTTCAAAGATACGAATCTCCATTGAATTACGTGTTGTAGTTATTGTCCGTACGGACACTAATGACTAAAATATCCAATTTCGTCTTTATTAAGTTGCTTCTGGTCCTATAATTTGTAGGGTATGGTACAATACCTATACTTATTACAGACATGCACAAATCTGATTTTTGATGATTTTTTCGATTTTCTGATTTAGCAAATCACTGATAGTGCCTTTAACCACATGGACATGTTCCTGTGTAGATAGACCCTTCTAAATTGTCACCTGATGCACATGACTGGGAAGTGCTCTCATTTCTATTGGCCACTACAAATACCCATCAAGTGTGACCAATGAGATATCAAATCAATTCCACCCACGTAGGCTTGCATAGGGTTGGCCAATGTGATGGTGCTATCTCTAACCAAAAGCAGCCAATTTGATGCAAGAAGGCGGTTCTATTTCTGCGCTGTTTTAAAGATCATTATTTAAAGCAATGATGGCACATTTTTTAAGAGCGCCCCAAATTTTCAAAAGTTGATATTTTGGCACAGTTACGGTGGTAATTGTCTAGGAAACTATACTTGCGAACGAGAATGCTAAGAATAAAATAAGCGATAAGAGCTGGAAATGCTACGTTTATGTCCGTCCATGATGAAATAGTGCCACCTCGAGAAGATAACCTCTAACTTGACTTGCCTGAACCAATAAAACAACTAATGGATGAGCGTAGACACGTACATGGCGCTATTTCCTGGCTATTTCACATTGGAAGGCCGTTTCCAGCAGCCGTTGAATTATTATCGGGATCCCCGATAATAATTATTCTAATTACAAAATTCCTTCGTTTGTGACACACAGACATTTTCGAGATTAACCATTCACAGGTTTAGTTTACTAGCCAGTTACCAATGCAACCGTGTAAAAATCCCATTTAAAAAAAAATGGGGGCACTCTTCAAAAAAATCTGCTAATATTGCTTTAATGATTGCACCGTCCATATCTTTTATACAATGAAATGAAGGAATAGGAGGAGGTATTAGTATTAACGACACACCAGTGTCACAGAGATACTTTATTTGAAATGACTTTTCCTTTACATCATTATACACTGTTATACCTGGTGAGTCAAAAAACCGTGCCCTGATTGTGTCCGCCATTTTGGATTTTTAAGTACCATATTATATCTGTCATATTTTGTATCAATTGAGAGCTTAGTTCATTATCTTTAATTTGCTGCAAAGATCATTCACATCAGTTAGGTATAGACCGAGTTACATTCGTTTGAGTCAAGTAGTCTGTCTTGTGCTCTGTCCACGAATTCACATTATAATGAACGGCGTGGCGTTCAGCAAAGCAAACCAGTGTCCATAAGAAAATCGGGCTATTTATTGAATGCAGAATAAATGTGACGCTAGTTAACCCCATAGAATTTTAATCACAATTTACCATCTTAACGTTTCTAAGTCCTCATCACTCATAAAATATCATTTGAAAATATATTGACTTAATAGTTTCTGGAGGAGTTATATGAATCATATCATATCGTCGCCCACATCACATACTGTCTTATCTGACATTTTAGACTTTTTTGAGATATTTTGTTCTTATAATATTATGGTCTATACATGCACAAAGTTACAATCTTGAAAGTCATCTAATTAGTGAGATATTAATTAAAAATTTTGATCATTAAGCTCAAAACTGCATATCGCGATTTCACATACTGTCGTATGTTTCATTTACACTTAATTTCAATAGGTGTATAATCAACGCTGTTCGCAAAACAAGCTGTTTACGCTTTTCACATACAGATCTATGTGCGTCGTATCTGCCTCGTGCGTGAGCATTTCGTTTTTCACATACTGATCTATCTGAACGCATTGAAATATAACGGTGAAATTAGCGTCGTATGTGCAAAATACGACTTTTTTACGTTTCACATACAGACTTATGACTTTGTAGCTTTATATCAGGAATACAATTGCACTTTCAAAACCCAGCAAGGTTAAAACTTAAACATCGGAATGTTTTCTTCATAATGCAAAATTAAAAAGTAAATTCTAATGTTTAATTCCATAGTACAAACATGAAATCTCCCGGTAGAATTTCAATGGCGATTTTCTCGAAAACGGCACTTCGTCAGATAAGACAGTATGTGATGTGGGCGACGATATGAAGGAACAGACATGGGTGACAACCTTTTGAGGTTTAAAATATTGTCTATGTGTAAACCAAAATATGCCATATGTTGAAAAAATAAATCTTTCAAATAAAATTTAACATTATCACTGGTTGTACACCTTTAAGATTCAACTTTATTTGACATGATCAAATAGACATTTAGACATGCTCTTATCGACACTTTGGAGAGTCATTTGCTTAGATGGCTGCCGTGCATTCAACAGGGGAAACCGTGGATAGGTTTAAAAGCTGGCTACTTGGTTCAAAAGACTGTAGCTCAGCCTATACTTATCCCATTGGAATTATCTTTGCAGCAAATTATTGACAATAAAATAGGTTTTCCGATGATGCCAAATATGCTAGATATATTTTGTTTAAAAATTCAAAATGGCGGACACAATCAGGGTCAAGTTGTTTTTTACTCAACCTGTATTACATACACTTTTGGGAAGAAAGTCCAGTTTTAGGAGGATAAACCCGAGAACCAGGAGAAAACCTGCGAGGCCGAGTATAGACCGGAAACCAAACGCACATGAAATCGCAGCTCCCGAGCGTCGAACCTTATACCACATTGGTGCGAAACTCCGGAAGACCCACTGTACATACAATACCATACAATGAAATGAGCAGAGTGGTATCAATTTGAAATATACAATCTAATTTGTGCTATTTTGTGACAATTGCCAACGGTTGATCTTGGAAATAAAATGTTTGCAGGTGTACGTAACACAAATTACAATATACATGGTTAATATTTAGCAACTAAATTTTAGGAATAGGAGAGCTGTTAGTTTCATTTGAATTTAGCACCAAGATTAGTAAACCCAAATAAACTCAAAAGCGTGGATATGGCAATGTACAAAAGATATAATAACAACGAACTTTTAAATCGATGTACTAGTCCACAGTCTATTATTATCCCAGTGTTTATTGTGCTGCAAAAATACAAAGCAAAATTTCTTGAAAAGGGGTGTTTATTTGGCAGAGGTGTCCAACCTGCGGCCCGCAGGCCATTTGCCGCCCACTTAGAGCTTGCATGCTACCCAAAAAAAAATAAAATGTATAAATATTTGAAATAATAGATTAAAAAAGATGTCATTTGAATTTGCTCAATTTCCTCAATCTGAAACCGAACTTTTCCAAACATTGTTGAAAATTAGTCCAATTTCATTAATCTGAAACCAAAATTTTCTAAACATTGGTGTCTCTGGTGTAGGTATAGGTCCCTTTTAGGCAAAGATAACCAGCCAATTGGTAACATTCAACCAATGTGGCCCCTGCGTCAAAAAGGTTGGACGCCCCTGATTTATGGAAAATAAACTAGTACTTAAATAGAAGCTTGGAAGCTCTTCTTCTGGAATTTTAATATTTTAAGGACGTTTAGTTAAATTAGAGTATCTGTTGAGTCCACCCTGTAGTGTAATGGTTGCTAATGACCTCGCCAATCCAGTCATTTCAGTGATTAAACAGTTTTAAACGTTGTCCACAATGATTAGATTATTAAATTTCAACAAATTTTCTCAATGATCCCCACGGGATTGATACAACCGGAAAGGAATTGATCGGATACAATTTTGCGAAACGCTAAGCAAATGTATTTGCTCTATTTGATCTATGCAGAGGTGTGATTCTCTGTTAAGCACACCTTCGAAGGACGAGGATTTTAATAGTTCGTTGGACCATTTTCAAATCAGCAACGACGACAGAGGAAATTCTACTTTGTACTAATCTACTACTAAATTTGTTGTTGTGGAATGAAATAAGAATGGCCATTACGTTCAAACCCCCTTAATAACTGTCTTTTGAACATAGACTTTTGGACCCTAAATGAGCTATCAGAGTTTTTTTAATCAAAATCATTTTCATGACCTATAAGAGATCAGCATTGCATTTTCAAGAACACATTAGGTATACTGTATTCAAATGCGTCTAAGCAAGTCTTTGTCTTCAGTCATTTGTATTTGAGCTGGCTTCTCCAATGACCTGCGTAAGTACGTTAATTATACCACTAAATCATCAGCAATTTTCAGTCCAATATCTTACATGTCTGAAATAGGATAGATAATCCGATGCGTTTCCCTAGTGTATATTCTCAGTGAATACCTAGCGTGTAACGTTACTACATATGACTAGCGTAGCATGCTATTAAACAAATGATGTAATGTTAGCCGAGCAGCTCAGGCTAGTTAACATGCACAAAGGCAAACTATCATCTACCAAGAGACGCATACATTTAAAGACATTTACATTGTGCTCTTGCTGTAAAGTTTATCTAAATGTAACAGATATGTTTCTTGGAAAGAAGCTGTGATCAAGTGGGTTGAATTGTGTGACTTGTTATCTTTGTAAAACGATTCATCATTCATCTCAACCAATCTTTTTTCTTCTTCATCGTCTTCTCCTTCTTCCTCCTCTTCTTCTTCTTTTTCTTCTTCGCCTTCTTTCTTATTATTATTCTTTCTTTAATCGGGTACAGAATTCTGGATTTAATTTGTGTAAGAACTATTGATAACAACTAGAGTTCCGCTCTCTCCTTGGGCAAATGACCAACGAGAATATCCCGTCCTTCGGAGGGGACGTTAAGCCGTCGGTCCCATGTAGATACCCTTAGTAGAGTGGTTAACCACTGTTTGGTATACCTCTGAGGCCTCAGTCCTCTAAATTGTAATAAATAAAATAAATATTTATTTTCTTATTATTATTGTTATTATTCTCCTTTTGCTGCTGCCACGTTCTCTTTTAAAGTCTGAGTTTGTTACATTGTGCAAACGCATAGTACGGATTCATGTTTACTTTTTTGTTAATGTAAAGAATGGCATATATTTTTATGTATGCGCTTAGCTTCTCAAGTGAACATCTGAAGCAAAGATACAATTCCTAGTTTCATCGTTTCTTCTTTTACTACTTGCGCAATAACTTGGCAAATACCAAACTATTTACAGTACTTACAGCTCAATCTCTGTCTTGTCTTTGTTTGCATAGCTTGAACATTTGATGAAGATAAAACAATGTCATCTACAAAATTATTTTTAATCACCATCTGATACTTCTGTTTCACACATTGTAATCCAACCCACCATCATCAAGAATAATTTAACCGATCATTGCACCGTCTTTGTTAGTTGCGCTGCAGTTTTAACCTTCAACTACTCGGGCTCCTCATCATCATCCACAACTCTACATTCGCTGGCGTGGTAAACGATCTTGCTATGCTCTTCCAAAACCCTTCGGCCGGAGACCACGAAGGCAATGTATAAAGTTACTTAGTGTTCTACTAATTCCACCCTGTTTATCTTCAACCTGTTATTCGCCCTCATATCTAATTTTATCTATGGGTACTCATCGATTTTTTTTTTCTGGGAACAGATGTTAAAATCTGTCAAACCACCTTTTTGTCAATATCAATAATGATTCACTGCTTCTAGGTCTCTAAAACATCTTCCCTACCCGAAGATATATGTGTGCTTTCAGTTACTCTACTATAAGTTGATCTTCATCAACAGATTTACCTAGTCTTATGCTTGTTATAATCTTATTGCTATTATAATCTTTGTTTACTCTTGGTCATCATGGTCAGTCTTCATGCTTCCATTTCCGACTGATTCTTCAGCTACTAATGCAATGTCATCAATATTGCCCTTCCTAATAATAACCTTTAGTTCCTTATTGCAACATACAGAAAACGAATACCATACTCACCAATTGATTTCAAATTATACCATGGATTCTTGACCACACAATACGTATTAAATTCCAAAGTTGTGTTTTTCATACAGATGTTATTCTACAGAATCCGAGAGGGTAAAAAACGTTTGATTTGATTGTCATGTTCCCTAGATATGTCAGATGAAATGAACTGCCAACGATAACTTTCCGATTGCACTCCAGAAGAAATACACACACAGAAACAAAAGAAATGGCTTCAAAACAGCCGCTTAATGAATTGTATGGGTTCATTAGGGTTTACATAAATGTTTATGGGAGAAAACCAGAGTGATTGTGTGGACCGGAAATGAAATAAAGTTAATGGAAGGCAGTGGTCTTCGAAGAATTCGAGAAATTAACAGACGCTTGATTGAAATGCTATTCGAATGATAAATCACGTGGTTTACGTAAATCATATCTAATTACGCGTTCATATTACCTGACAAACAGCACAATGTCAACGGTGCGATTGAAAACTTGTTTCCAAGTTATGACGTGACCTCTTTCTTGGCATTAAATTTCCCGAGTCCAACGGTGATGCACGTGCTCCCATCTTTTATTGACATTATCTAACAACAACTCCGATTTTCGCCCTAAATATTGACTGCCTTTTGGACGTTCCTGCGTCCTTCTTTTGGTGTACAATCAGCAAGTTATCATTAGTCTGCTCATTAGGGATCATGACAATTCATTATTGTGAACGTCTGTTCGCACTACTTGATCTGGAAAGCAGCAGTTGTGTGAAACTCATTATTTTTGTAAATAATTTGTAATGTGTAGTCAAAAACTGCTGTTACAATTTTTAAATCATTTTTAATATAAATTACTTTTCTGCAGGTCGCGATACATTTTGTGTCAGTGTGTGAAACTTTACATTTTGCTGTGATATAATATTGAAAATTCGCCTTCCGGTGATTCTCTCCTAGTCTGTGCTCTTTTCCCTTCCTTTTTGAACAATAATACTTACTTTATATTTCTTTGCAAGCATTACAAAATTATATATTTTCCGAAGGTCCAAGATGACGTGGAGATCATAGCAATGATACTCATCCATGGATTGAGCTACATAACAGTAACGGGATAAGGTGAGCGCAAGCAACGGTGCGCCATCTTGGTATACCCAACACATTCATGTTTCCACTGCTACGGAGCATAATAACAGCTGAAATATTTGATTCCATTTCTGAGCTGGGTTCATTACCACCAGGTTGGGCCGCACTTTTGTGGAATTACAAGAATATGTAAAATGCATTTTTAAGTACATAATTTCAGTGCATTCATTTTAATAGGGTATAAACATTTTACCAAAGCTAAACACAAGAAATACTTTGGAGTTAATTTTCATCAAATGTATATATAAATATCTTGTTTAGTAAGCGATTAAGTTTGGAACTGCTGTTCGGACGTACCAGTGGACACAATGCATGTTTTAAAATATAACTTTTAAAATGAGCAGTAAACATGATCAATCCTTTTAATATTTCTACATTGGTTGATACACATTTGATGTAGGGACACTTAGACACTTTTTTATCCAGATACTTTGCAGTGACACAAGAGAAAAAGTTTCAAAAATTTATTAAAACAAAAACACTCCAACCACCCCCCAATTAACCACAATATCATCAAGCTAAACAAAAATAACCTAATGCTTCTCACTGTCAATGGTTTAAGTTGATGAAACTGTTGTGTGATTACAACGTAGTGACTGTACAGTCAATTTCTGATGGATGTTTTTAAGGTCATTAGTTAAAATTCGGATGCATCTAAAATGGTACGAAAGTGGACACCCCTGTTACGGGGAACACCTCATTTTTGAAGGGTCATACTATGCATTTTAGGATAAACTATGGAAGAGGAAAAAAATGAAAAACGTAAAAAAAATAAAAAATTGTTGTTAAAAAATGATAAAAAACAGAAGATTTTAAAATAATCCCACAAATTGTCTTAAATTTGCAATTAATGTACAAGTTTTTGGTCACAAATTTAACCTCTTTTTTTTGATGTACAACTTTCCTATATTGAATACGAAAAATGCGACAAAAAAAAGCGTAAATGGGCAGTATGTTTGGTATCATGTTTTTAAAGACCCTTATCAATCCGTATCCCAATTGCATAAAGTAACTGCAAAATACTTGGCATCTAAAATTAAATTTGAATGATATTCTAGGCTATAGCAAAAAATATGTTTTCCCAACCTGGTGGAATTGACTCATACTTACTGTCCTAACAGCTTAGATATTGGCAATCAAAAAATTTTGTATTACAATTAGCTCATAAAACAGTGCGTGAGGTCGGCCACATTCGGTCATTCCATATTAAGAAATCACCTTCTCACGCAATTTTATAACAGAATCGTATGAGTGCCAAATCTCCATTTTGTTGACGGTAAAGTGGTGCGAGGGCTGTTCAATCGGTTCACCTCTTCTTCAACATCCGCCAGCAGTAGAATTAAGAAATGAAAATAATTCTTTCATATGTGACAAAACAGTCACGAAGCATAAGACATTGTGGTAAAAATTATGTTAACACATACATAAAAATTACCTACCTTAAAGGTGCATTTCGTGATTCAAGCACCGGTTTTATTTATTGTTCACTAGATCTCCTGGAGAAAAGCTTATTCACATAAAGTTGAAGGGGTTTTTTTGATTCGATCTTCATTTTGTGTTATGAAGCAATTGCTTGTTTCTCACGTCCCATAGGGCACTGTGCGGTAATTTCTGTCTGTTTACGGACAGAAAAATACAAAATTGCGAATATCTTAAGATACGACCGAATTTGCAACGTAAGATTAGGTACCCACATGGATATTGAAGGGGATTGCCTTAGACCCGAGGTGATTTTTAAAAGTACAAAAGCATGCCATTCATAGTGGTCATATAATAACTATGATTAAAAGGAAATTTATTCAGCTCTTTTCAAGGTCACTTTCTAACCGGTTGCCATGGAAAACGGCTGCGGCATATTGGACTTGTAAGCGGTTCGGTAACATTACTGCGCGCAATTTTTCACACCTTTCAAAATAACTTTTTAGATGGGAGTGGGCATCATAGGTAATTAAGACAGCATCTAAAAAGTTATAGAGCCAAACAAGTTACTTTTTAATCAGGTAGTGGGGTCAATGACCTCTATTTCCCGCCAAATCACCATTTACAAAATTTTGTTGAATTGAAAATCATCAGAATTATGACCTTGAGAAGTAAACATTCCAAAATATCTCTCTATACTTTGTAGCTCATGTCCCAATAATGTACCATACCAAAAATTTGAAGCAATTGGAACATGGTGTTCTAGAAAAAAAGCTGCGCGCATATATCAGCAGACGCGAAATTGGTGGGGGAAGAGCGAACACCTGTGCTTTAAAAGTTTAGAAACACTAAAATGCAAATTAGTCACAAATTCTTCAATTTGGAACACTCACAAACGTTAATGCTATGTTCATAAAAAATTAGATTGAACAAAATACTTTCGGCATATTATTCTGGGCCAAAATTTAGGTGAAATAATTTAGTACCAATATTGTTTAAATAATAGCCGGTTAAAAACAAAAAATTACCATACGAAACCGACAACATGCTTAAGTATAGGAGAAAATTACATTTGCGGCGTTCGCGTCGATATGCTTCACTTTAATCAACCATAACTGTTGAACAGAAAGTCGAGTTAAAGTCAACTAAAAAGCAAATTTAAAGCTGAAATTTCCCAATGTATTACTCAAAGGAAAAACACTAATTAGCAAAATATGCGTATTTTCACAAAATAGTTCTGAGGCATCCCTAATGTCAAACGAGTCGATGATATAAAAAAATCTTTTAGGTAAGTCGGAGGGATGAGGTTGTGGATCCGAAATGCCCCTTTAATACGCGGTTGTTTTTTTAATTACTAGTCATTTTCAGGCAAGGAAACCGTGGTCGCCGTTCCGGTCACTCTCAGGCTATAAAGATGTTTTGAGATTGGCGAGTATGTAAGATAAGACAAAGAGATCTCAGAAGGAGGCCAAAATGGAATTAAGGAACAATGAGGATATCTTCCCCCCCCCACCCTTAATCTCATTATTATTTACCCCATTTCGAGGAGTCCTTTAGAGGTGGACAGCAAAATAGAACATAAGACCATAATAGTTGCTTCTGTTGGGCACGCTTGCAAACAGCGCAACGTACTTCAATAGTTAAATGGATGGATCAAGGGCAAAATAGTAAAGTTTCATTATTTTATCTATTCTATTTTCCTGATATGTCACTTGTTGAATTCACCGATGGGTGATACTAAGGTATTGTTTTGGAGGACGGGTTTACAATCCTTAAGCTGTTTTTTATATAAGAAGGATATGATTAGATGTTTAGAGGTAGCAAACCAAAGGCCTGAAATATTGATGACAGTTTGCGTTTAATGTTGGTTTTAAATATTTTTCTACAAAAGAAAACAAAATAGGTAAAGGGCATACATCAACATTCGGTGTAGAAGATTTTATAGCAGTCTCTCCCACCCTTCCACCCTCTTTGCTCACCTCATTATAACATCCTACTATACGCCGTCACCCTCTGGCCCTCCTCAACTTGACCCTTCCTCTATTCTACTCCCTCGCCTGTATCACTCTATGACAACCCCTTTTTTTCCAACGCCTCGGTACATCCACCCTTCCCTCCCTCCACCTCCTCCCGCCAGACTTATAGTCACTACAACGGTAAAGAATAGGCACTCGATTCAATTGACTCTTCAAGTAACATAGTCCGTTGTAAACTTTGGAGCACGGACTATGGCTCCGGCGGACTATATCTATTTTACACCGGTTTATATACTTACATATACTATCATCGTCTAGTGTGCCTGTATGCTAAATAATCTCTTCTGCGATAGTTTCAAAATCGATATGGAGCAAGGGGGCTTGCTCATTATATAATAATGTGATTTAAATCTTCTTAAACTGTTAATACAAAATCTTAATTATGTGCTTCTTCGTACTAAAATACAAATGCCTACAATGTAACAATAGCAATGTCGATGGTAATGCCTTTAGGAAAATTCAGAAATGTGCTGATATATAGAAACATATATTTTAACACGAATGACACATCTTGAGACCTTGTTACGATCGTTGTTTGGTCCAATGCTTACCGTAATACTACCTTTGTATTAAACTTGGATACTCAAACACCACAGAGCAGAGATTTTTATCCGCGAAATAGAAAACAAGATTCCATTTCTCCTATCAGCTATGAAATCATAGACTAAGCATGTTTTAGGTATCGCCTTGTTTGTACATATCTTAACGGTTATTTGGTGTTGGATTTTCGTTAAAATTAACAACACTGGCGGATAAAACAGGTCAGATAGAAGGGGGTCACAGTTGCAACAAACCAAAACCGCACTATAATACCCGCAGCAAGAAATAATCCCAGTTAGTGGGCGTATTGTCAATTTGGTTTTTGGAATAAGTATAATAATATTATAAATATATAATAATAAGTATAAATATATGTGGAGGGTAAAAGAGCAAGCATTCCTGAATTAATTGCAAAGTTGGTGTTTTTAGATTGGCTTATGTAATGATAATCCTTCGAAAAATGTACAAAACTGGTCCATAATTTACATAACCATTTAGAATATGACGGCTTACACAAAATCTTATTAGTTGCGATCAAGTCAGTTGACACCTTCTTATATTGGTGTTAGATACAGGGTTCATGAAAATCTGGAGTGTCCCTTGATGGGGAGCCTCAGCCGCCATCTATCTATTGCGTTCTCCATTTGTTTCAGCATTGTACCGAATAAGCCGGCCTCGTCTTGGCAAGATACTGCACATAGAACAGATAAACCTGGTTTCGTCGACAAACATGGTTTTTCGATCGAAAACCCCTGGTTTTTCAAATCGAAAAAAACCAGTTTTTCAATTCAATTGTCAGAGTTTTTGATAAACGTTTTTCAACGAAAAACCAGGTTTTTTCGAATTCTATTGTCATAGTTTTCGAAAAACCAGGTTTATCGACCGAGAAATCTGGTTTTTCACTCGAAAACACCATGTTTTTCTAATTTGATTGTCAGGTTTTGATAAATTAATGTGGAAATGTTAGTCATATCGCGCGCGCTGCTAAGCTCATGCGCTCCTTCGTGTACATAAACACCCCAATGTACTATGGTTAGGAAAATTTCCGGTTTTTCAAAGGAGAATTCGATTGTCCTAGTTTTTGAAAAAAACCAGGTTATCGCCATCGAGAAACCTGGTTTTTCGACGAAAACTTGGTTTTTTCAAAACGATTGTCATAGTTTTTTTGATAACTGGTTTTTCAATTGAAAAAACCAGGTTTTTTTCGGAATACGATTGTCAGTTTTCGAAAAACTAGGTTTACCGTCCGAGAAACCTGGTTTTTAAATCGATTGTCATAGTTTTTTTGAATAAACCTGGTTTTTCAATCGAATTCGATTGTCAAAGTTTTTTTAAAAAACAGGTTTATGACCGTAGAAAACCTGTTTTTTCGCCGATAACTTGTTTTTCACTGATTAAACCTGTTTTCAATCGAAAAACAAGGTTTTTCGAATTCGTAGTCGGCGTTTTGAAAAAAACAGGTTTTTCGAGCGAGAACCTGGTTTTTCAAAAAACTATGACAACGGAATTCGAAAAACCCGGGTTTTCGATTAATAAACATAGTTTTTTCAATTGAAAAAAACTGGTTTTTGCGATCGAAAGTCACGGTTTTTTGACGGAAACACCATTGTTTATCTGTTCGATGTGCAATCTACTTACCATAAGTCGTCTCAATATTATGTAGATCGGTAAACGAGCAAGGTGATACGACACGTATGTTATGGCTCCCGCTCAGTTTTTGATTACACCAGGGCCCCGAGTAGTGCACATTGAATGGTCTTGTAGTCTAGGTACACTTAGTGAATTGAGAATTAGTTAACCTCGTCTAACCGTGGGGGTGGTCCCACCTAGTGAACTAGTGCGCTAAAATGCCAAAATGACGTTCATAAAAAGTTCTAGGTAATCGTTCTCACATCCTTTTCGGTCATTTAGCGAAAAAAATAATATGAAGGTAAACACCTTCACCGGGGTTAGGGTACGCCGTCAAAGTCGAAGGGTAAGGGGTGGTTGCCACCCAAGGATAGTTTATGTGCAAATTTTGAAAATATTATGGACAGTATGGCTCTAAAACTCTTGGTTTATGTAAAATTAAGCCGTCAATTGCCATCCATTAGAGTGAAAAAAACCGCATGAAAATCCAATATTCTAAGTTTTTTTTTGTTTTTGTTTTTAGTTTTTTAGCTGTGGAAACATGCCAATTTGCCGACTAGCGGCCTTCATTGTTGACGGCCTACTAGGTATGTCGGTACTTTTTGGTATCAATGGAAAGCGGAGGCCCATAGCTACCCAAACTCATAAGCATCGGGTGATTTATAAAGAATTCTCGAGGGAGGGTGGTAGCCACCCCACCCCTTGGTAAACCGTGTTACAAAAAAAGGCTTGGTAAGACGATGGGTAATAACCGGGAAAAAGGAAGGCCACAACAGAGGTTTTGTTTTTGTTTTTTGAATAATTCTTTACACTGGAGAAAATAATTATTGCCCACTTCTGGGATCATCCCCCAAATGAAGCGGTAAAATACTACTAATATGGGTAATTATTAACCCAAAATGGTTTTTTAAAAATGACCAAACTTGGAACAAAAGTGAAAGGTGGTGGAATGGTTGACAAGATTTGGACATTAAGGGTTTCGTTGTAAAAGATTACCCAAATGGTTAACAGTGTACTTAGCAAACCTAATGTTCGTAGGTCAGACAAGGCGCCATACAAAGTCACTTTCAGGGTTTACATAATTGAAGAATGAAAATTTCCACTCCAAAAAAATTGGTGTCATAAAAATACAGACATTTATTTTGTTTGCTTCTTCTTCTTCTTAGGATTGTCAACCAAGTCAGTGTAATGGCTTGTGGTGGTGTTCAGGATTTATTAAACTGTGTAAGCTGATACGGGCCGGGTTGATCTGTGATACGGACGCTCCTAACATGGCCCGCGTTTTTAGCTAGGGGCGGATTGGGAACAGTAATGGGTTACACCCTACTCTTATAATTATTCGACACTGACTGCGATTACATGTACAGTTGTGACTCTCTGTTACCACGGGACGACGGCCTTCCTTAACGTCCCATCCGAAGGGACGGGATTCTTTCATGATTCATTTGCACATTCCCAAGTGAACCATGGAAGGAGGCGCGGATTCTGTATTTAATCAATAGTCGTATACAGAGTAAATCCAGAATTGAGCACAGAGTTAATCCCAGATAGTGGCCCCACCGGGCATTCGCGAAACCCAGGATTTGTTTGGTAATTGCGCCCACACAGGCAAAAGCCCCCAACCAACTAGACCACGCTCTCTTTGTTGGCTGACTACTTTTTAAACTCTAGTCGTTTTCCTTATGAATTATGATGTTACTTATCAGACAATAACTGGTGAATTGAAATAAAGAGAGGGAGGGAGAGATAGTTCACCCCCCTGCCAGACATAAATGGAGGCAACATTTCCAGAGCAGGAATCCCCAAAATTAAAGTTTGTCAATTTGACATGATTTTTTTCTACATGCAAACAAAATTCCCCTTTTCCTCCACGGAAATGGAATTCTAGCGCGCCATCTTTACCGTTGTTATACCAACCCTTTATGAATGAATACAAGGTCAAAAAACCTAATTCTAAGGACAAAAAAAAATATATCTTTAAAGCTGATACAAATGAAAATGTCAGTGTGTTTTGTGAAAATGACAACTTGCTATATTTCTCTTTCAGATAAAAAATTTAATTAAGTTACCTCAAAACAACCGGAAACATTGTACTAGCCCCACGGGTTGTTTTTGCTTTCTTTTCAATTAAGTAGTCACCTAACATAGTTGACACTTGAGCTATACCTTGCCCGTGGGTATAAGAAAGGCGTAACACTCAAGCGGTTTACTTCCTTGTGTCTTAAGACATTAATGATTAATACCATTAACGCCGAAGATGAAAAATATTGTATACGGGCTATAGTAGATTTACCATACATCGTTGAAATTGTTTTCCTTGGGGAATGAGAATGGATTTTTTGAGAGGAATTTAATATTTATCAATTTATCGGAATTATCGCTGGTCTTTTTTGCATATTAAAGAATATGTGCAAATAATAGGACGAGAAATGTTGAGAGTAAATGTGGGTATGTATATAGGATGATCTCCAGAATTACCATTATTTTTTAATGGAAGAATGCAAACTGGAGACTTTATTTTTAAGCGATTCGCGGCATTACTCACTATAGTCATAATATTCTATTCTCAATTTCTTGTACGTAAAAAGAGCTTGAGAAAAGCTACAGTGATCCGACCGAAGAGTCAAATATTTGGAAGTTTTATAGAACTGCTTAAAAGTGAAGGATACGTCTGTATAATTCGCATAAGTTACTTTTTTTTTGCAACTGAAAAAAACGACAGAAAGAAAAAAGCAGCAATTTTTGCAAAGATAGAAACACCAGTCATTACGTGTTTAAGAACGTCCGTACTCGACAAAATATTAATTTTTGTCCTTACTAGGTTGCTTTTGGTCTATATATACACGTTGTTGGGGGGGCATGTTAAGATACCTATACTTGTTACAGACATGCACAAATCTAATTTTTGATGTATTTTTGCGATTTTCTGATTTAGCAAAACACTGATAGGTGCCTTTAAACATTCCACTAGGAGCCAATTATGCCTTCTTTTATTATGCCAGAGTGTTTTTAGTATATGTACTTGTGTAAATTTATCAAATGCCTCTTCTTAGAATGTTCCGAATTCATGTGTCCTTGTGTGCTATAACTTGATATGAGCGCCTGGCACTTGCACACAAAGAGGTTCTATATGATAGAGAGGTGCAAAACGTACGTAATCTTTAGAAATTCGCTTGGTGTAAAACGCATAATTGCATAATATGCTGCGTAATTGCAAAGTGCATAAGCTGCATATTTATAATCTTCATAATTGCATAATGCATAATTGGCATAAGTGCATCAGTGCATAATTGCATAATCTCATAAGCTTTCATAATGTCTAAGCTGCATAATGCATAGCGGCATAAGTGCATAATCTGCATAAGCTGCATAGTGGCAAATAATCTGCAGCATGAGTGCATAAGATGCATAGAGTCATAAGTCTGCATAAGGTCATAATTGCTTAAGCTGCATAAGGTGCATCATATATTGCATAAGCTGCATAAGGTGCATAATTGCATTAGTTGCATAAGCAGCCATAACTTTTAAATAAAAGTGGGCACTTAGGATTGTTTCTGAACGGTTCCTGGTGTTTTCGGGAACTACTTAATTTGTTTTAAAAATGGTCGTAAATTATTGTTTTTAATCAAAAGTGGACTGAGCATCTTAGAACCAAAATCATCCATTTTCAAAATATTTTTTAAAAACAACCTTTCATACTCGGGGCACAGGCTTTCATATACAAATTTTCAAGAAAAAAAGACCATCAAGGGGAGAAAATGATACCCTTCTCGGCGTAAACTCCCCACCCCCAACCCGCCGTTCCATGTCTGCCTATTCGTGTCCAACAAACCCTACAAACCCTCACCGGGGCTGTTTTTCAGCTTGTCACTTGCTAGTACTAGATGGATCATTAAAACTGTATAGTACTAGATCATTAAAACCTGGCATGCAATAAATATTCTGCCGCCCAATTTTTACTCCACTTATCGATAACCTTTCACACACCATTTCATTTTTAATTTGAATGTATTTGTTCCGATATTTTTTTTCATTATTTCAATCCACTTGTCCACATTTGTTAAAAATCATTATTTTTGAACGCAAACTTCTGATTTTGGGTCCAGGCAATTCTAATCAAACGACTGACACACAAAGCAGACGGGAACCATCCAGAAATCATCTGGAAACATCCAAACTGTCCACTTTTGTTTTTAAAGCATTTTTTGACATTTTGAACAAAAATAGCTTGGAATCGGACTTGAAGCAATGCTTATCGCAATTGGTGAAACACAGGGGGGAAAACCGGGAAACCTCCAAAAACCATCCGGCAACCATCCGAAGTGTCACCTTTTTTCTTATCATTATCATATTTTGACCACTGTTGACTAAATATCCAATTTGGGGGTTTAGGCAATGCTCACCAACCATTGAAACACAAATGAGCCGAAAACCCATCCACAAACCACTGAAACCATTCAAGTGACCACATTGGGTTTAAAAATCATTATTTGTCCATTATGAACCACCAATAAACTGAATCGGTCCAGGCCATAGCAGTCTTCTGCAATTATGCACCTTATGCAATTAGCAGCTTATGCAAATATACCGTATGCAGCTTATGCAGATTCTGCACTATGCAGCTTAATGCCATTATTTTTAAATGGAAATGAGCATAACTGGAGAACGTATTTTTAAGCGATTCGCGGCATTACTCACTATAGTCATAATATTCTATTCTCAATTTCTTGTACGTAAAAAGAGCTTGAGAAAAGCTACAGTGATCCGACCGAAGAGTCAAATATTTGGAAGTTTTATAGAACTGCATAAAAGTGAAGGATACGTCTGTAGAATTCTCATAAGTTACTTTTTTTGCGCAACTGAAAAAAACGACATGAAAGAAAAAGCGCAGTTGTTCTAAGATATGAATCACCATTCCATGACGTGTTTTAGTAACCACCTGACTCCGTACCGACAAAATAATATATTTTTGTCCTTACTAGTTTTGCTTTTTGGTCTATATATCACAAGTTGTTGGAATGTTAAGATACCTATACTTGTTACCGACATGCACAAATCTAATTTTTGATTATTTTTTCTATTTTCTGATTTAGCAAAACACTGATATTGCCTTTAAACTTCCAATAGGAGCCAATTAGGCTTATTTATTGCCAGAGTTTAGTATATGTACTTCGTGTATTTAGCAAATGCTCTTCTTGAATGTTCCGATTCATGTGTATTTTGTGCTATAGCTTGATATGAGCGCCTGGCACTTGCACACAAAGAGGTTCTATATAGATAGAGAGGCAAACGTTACGTATCTTTAGAATCGGCTGGTGTAAAACGCATAATTCTAAGCTTATAATTGCATAGTGCATAAGCTGCATAAGTTTATAATCCATAATTGCATAAGTGCATAATATGCATAAGTGCATAATCGCATAATTGCATAATCTTCAGAATTGCACTAATTGTATAAGCGCATAAGTGGCATAAGCTGCATAATTGCATAATCTGCCATAAGCTGCATAAGTCATACTCTGCATGCATGAGTGCATAAGATGCATAAGTCCTAATCGCATAAGGTGCATAATTGCTTAAAGCAAGCATATGGTCATATATTGCATAAGCTGCATAAGTGCCTAAGATGCATAAGTTTGCATAACTCTCCTAACTTTTTAAATAAAAGTGGGCACTTAGGATTGTTTCTGAGGTTCCGGTGTTTTTCGGTAACTACTTAATTTGTTTAAATGGTCCGAATTATTTTTTTTAAGCAAAAGTGACGAGCCGCTTAGAACACGCAAATCAGCCATTTAAAATAATTTTAAACAACCTTTCATACTCGGGGCACAGGCTTTCATATACCAAATTTTCAAGAAAAAAAGACCCATCAAGGGGCAGAAAATGATACCCTCTCGGCCGTAACTCCCACCCCAACCCCCGTCCTGTCTAGCCTATTCCTGTCCCAACAAAACCCTGAGAACCCTCACCGGGGCTGTTTTTCAGCTTGTCACTTGCTAGTACTGATGATCATGTAAAACTGTTATAGTACTAGATTCATTATACACCTGCTTCAACACAATTCGGCCGCCCAATTTTTACGCCACTTATCTATAACCGTTCACCACCCCAACAAAACCCCCTCCCCCCCCACCCTTCCATTTTTAAGAATTTGAATGTATTTGTTCCGATATTTGTTCATTTATTTAATCCAAGGTTGTTGTGGCGCCCGGGATTGCGTAAAAAATCATTAGTTTGAAGTCGCTAAGAACGTTCCCACACACACAGGGGGGCGCTCGGCCAGTCTAATCAAACACTACACCCTGGGCGGACCTACTGAACCAGCTAACCAACACACAAATAACACTGCATTGGGGAAACCCAAACATGTCCCTTTTGTCTGATATGCACCACACGAGAAAAAGCATTTTTTGACCATTTCCCTGTGTCAACACCAAATAGCTATAACATCGACCGCTTTGAACGCCATGCTTGATCGCCACAGTCGGTTGGTACACCACAACGCGTCTGGGAGAACAACTCGCGGGAAACACACGAACTGACCAGGTGGGATAACCAATCCGACAACCAATCCGAATGTCAACCGTTCTTTCAGTCTCATTATCCATTAGATGTTTGACCACTTTGGTACATAAATATCCAAATTTGGGGGTTTGGTCGCAATGCTCAGCCAACCATTGAAACACAAAGGCGCCGAAACCATCCACAAACCCATCTGGAAACCATCAAGTGACCACTTTGTTTAAAAACATTATTAGACCATTTTGCCAAAATAACTGATCACTGCGGCTGGTCCCATCGCGTACAGCTGACTGGCTTGACAAGATATATGTCCACCTTAGTGCATATCGAGTCTAAGTCTTTAAGGCAATGATTTATAGATCCCTTACCTACTTTATGCACGACGTTGTGCATACAACACGCGTATGTGTCTCCCCGTAATGTTCACACGTTAAAAAGTCAATAGCGGCATCTCTGGTCAACGGCTTACATCATTCACTATTTAAGCCCTTATGCCGGCTGTATACGCTCATGAATGCACGGATCTAGTAGTGGCCAGCCAGCTCTCAAGCCATTATGCCCCTTATGCAAGGCATTTCTCTACTTCCTGAGCAGGAAGGGCACAGCCAACACTAAAATGGCCTCTATGTAGTCTTGTAGCATATGACCTTAGGGTCCTTACATTATTTCGTGCGGTCTATACCTCTTTGCACCTACTTATTAGTCAATCTCTAGGGGCGAAGCTTAAGCTGCACGCGTATCCGACCCCACTCTATTTATAAGAGCTAGATGTTGCTACATGCATCTAAATTCGGTGATTCTTATGCACGTGACCAGTACAAACTAGTTGTGACACCCCGTTATATGATGCTACTCAGCAACCGGAATATGCCTGATGCTAATATCTTAATTGCATGCTAGAAAGTATATGCGAACATCGATTAGCTTTGGCTTCAATGTACTTTACACCAGCCGTTAGAACTCATCGTCTCGATGTTTCTCGTGTGCCACGGCGTACAAGAAGATACCTAGTGTTACGCTATAGCCATACATGACGATCAAGGGCAATGGTTGCCTCCGCTTCTTCCTCATAACGTGGGTGCCGCGGTGCATATCACGAATCGGTAGTAGGTGAGTGCTACACAACGGGTTGAACGGCGATTTATGCTGCGACTGATGTCCCAGTCACTGAGTAGCGCCATAGTTCAAGTGCCTCAGTCATGGCACTCACGTGATCCCATTTCGGGCCCTTTCGGCAGCATACTCTTCTTTTAAGCTGCATAACGTCATGCGCGCGTGAGGTGAAAAGAGTCAGCTACATGTGGATGGCTGGAAGATATTGTATCTGAACAGCCACACAAAGTACACTGACGTTGTCATGTCATTTCGTTGTGTGGCCTTGGTAGGACAAAATTTTAACCAACCATAGCACCCAACATCCACCACTGATATTATTGCCGGATTGTTTTGTATCAATTGACATTATGTGTGTATACAGCACCCAACTAATAAGTATTCCGGAAATGGAAGATCAGTTAACGGCTAACTATTCAAAATTTGTCAGCGCCAAAGCACGACGACTGGTTTTGACTGGGCTTCACCCCCTTGCCTTCACATACACCCTCATCCAGGTACCGTGGTGAAACGACTTCTTTGTTTGAATCTGTGGTAGAATCTGCTACTTAATGCATGTTTGCAAAGCCATCTTCCGTAACATGTGCCGGCTATATTGACTGTGGTTACCACTAAATCGGCCGAGTTTCTTTGGCTATAGCCATTGGGGAATGTGACTGGAGGTTGAGGCCGTCAAATTATCAGTGATGACCATGAACGAAATGGACCCGAACAACCTTTCATCTGATAATCAAAATTGATACAGACTCTCCTGGCGTCAAAGTTTAATGTGCTGGTGGGTACCAATAGACAATCGGACCACTGCACCTTTAAAGAAGACTACAAACTCACCGTATTTTTGTCCCTTCAATATGTCGTGTACCTGACAGCGAATTACGCTACCATACACTTAGAGCGATGTGGGCTCCATACGGCATGACTACACAGTAAGGTCATTCACCAGTTTCACGGACTAAGCAGGTCAGACGGCACAGTGGCCCTGTCAGAGTCACTATGTCACTCTCTAGAACGTGACACACATGTATGTAGCGGCCCGTGGTGACAACAACCCACACACACCACAAAATGCAGAGAGTGTAGTGGAGGACTGTAGGCACCCTCACAAAAGGGCAAGGCGACGTAACGATAGGCAAGTGAGGCGGGAAATAAGGGATGATTTAGCTGGGGCGGGGGGGATGTACATGAGCGGGCGGAGGGGGGATACAAGTCTCCGACCATATCACGGTAGGTACTATGACCGACCAGGCAGGCCCAGGAAAAGCTTCAGGGAAAAAAAATGCAATAAACTCTGGGGTGAAATCGGGACAGTCTGGTCTTAGGTACATGCGTAAAGAAAGTACTGAAACAGGGGAGGACCGAAACTGTACAACACCACTGAGCGGGAGGCCCGAGCGGGATCGAGGCGAGGGGTGGACAGGTGCGGGTGCTAGTGACCCAGGGATACCGATCAGAAGGTAATCGGTAACGCTTATCGAAAGGCTTCATCCAAGAGGTGCAATGGTTATGGGGGCCGTATCTTAATATAATTAGGGTCCTGCGTGTTATCATTAGACTCGTCGGTGCGCTGCCAATGTCTACCGATGCAGCATAGCCTCTTAGGTAGATCCATGCGCGTATGTGCAAGGGTATTATGTTTGAAGAGATTACGTTTGCAGGGGAAGTTCCTGGAGTTTTGAGTTATGCACAGGTAATTTAACAGAAGCATGATGATGTGAACTCATATTTTTTTCTAATTTATCTGATATTACTAGATCTTTTGAACAAAGGTGGAAGAATGTTTTTTAATGGTCACTGGCACCGAGACTGCCATAGTAAACTGATGTGCAGTTTTCACAAATTACCGTTTGGAACTCACCCCAGAGTCCAAGCCCACCATTGTCAATGAGGCCCAACCAGGCATCGTGTCCTACCCTCCCTGTACGGAAGAACCACTGTAATGTCTTACATACATCTTGAGCTGATTACGCGTGTCGAAACACACACATGATATGATACCGAATGCTTGCCTTGCTTTGCCGCTTCTATGTGAAGCTTATATAAAACACGAGTAACACGACGTACGAATCACGGTTTGCGGTTGACTCACGCTGATCAGAGTACAACACAAGTCCGCCGTGTCAGATAGTCAGATACTCAGTTTCTATTGGGCTCGTTCCGTGGGGTGCGTGACCGTGCAGTTCAGTCATATATAATCCACTCTATTTAAATCAATAGGTCCTGGTACATGTAACCCTCTCTGCCCAAAGATAATCTACTTTTATCTATTATCTCCACAACGTACAACGTGTAATTACTGTCGACCTCAAACAAAACACCAACGACACTGAGAAGCTAACCAGAGCCAACTATTATCTCTACGACGTCAATTTTGGCATCTAGGAACAAAAAATGATACACCAGTCAATCAACCAATCACCTGATTCAATTAAAACGACGACGAAATACCACAGCATGAAAACAAATTTAGCATCATTCGTGAACTTATGAGGAGATGCAGATCTGACCATAATGAGGCGGCAAGAAGAGGAGTCCACACACAGTCGCTGGCGTCACAAAACGCAGGAGTTATGACATTACTGGTCGGTAACACAATAAGTTTTTATCAACCGCGGCTCAGCATGCGCCTATCCTGCATACTCGTACCGTGCGTAAATCCCTCCCTCTCCTTATGTAATTCCTCGAACCAGCGTGTGAACACACCCGTTAACAAATTGTACCATTTTCCTACTGAGTCAAAACAAAGCCGACGTACAATGACGATAATCGGTTGTTTGTTTTCCAATGTAGGGATACATACGTCATTTTTTAGCCTGATGGTCCCCGAAGCACAATAATAAACATCACAGCGTGACGTCATCACTATCTTTCTATTCTTTCCATAAACATTATGGCTGTTATGTCCCATAATAAAATTCCTTTTAAGATTCACCATCTGTATTTACACTTTCTCTTTACAATACATTAAATATTCAATTGTCCCCCCACTGAATGTGAAAAAGAAGTGACGTTCATAAGAGCTGACAAACTCTCGAAAACATAGTCCGCCAGCTAAAGTACCCTGTACCGTAGGTACTGAATGAGCAGTACGGATCCCCTGTGTTTTTATTTTTAGCAGGCTACCTCCACTTGCGCGCGCGGCTGCGGGGGTTAAGCTTTCAAGCATCAAAACCCGGACATTTCTATTTAATACCATACTCCTACATACCGTGCAAGGTGCACTTCTTCATCTGGGTCCTAATTTTTTTCACTCGCTACATTACCGATAAAGGGTGTGTGGAAAACACTTACCTGACAATCATTTTGGTGGAAGTTTCAAATGGGGTTGGTACCCCCTCAGTCCCGCACTTGGTATGAACATAACCGATCGTGCTCTCTATTTGTCATAGAAACATCTGGCTGGCAAACATTTCCTGTGAAAATCGTATCATCACGGGATGTAACATAAGGACGTCATATGATGTAAACGCAAGACAGATAATGAGAAAGAAGGAGACCTATGCTCGATTTTATCAATCACCCTATTAAAACAACCAGTGATTACCCTCAGTCATGCAGCCTATTGGTGGTGGATACTTTCGAAAAGGGACCCACAGCTCGCGTGGGCACCGTTTGAAGTAAGTCATAATCAAACGCCCCAAGCTTGGCCAGGTCGGAAGGTTTCACAACAGGAAGTGACCCGCTCCCACTAAAATAGCTTAGTAATTTTCAAGCCGATAAAAGAAATCTCTGCTGGAATGAACTCCGCGGTGGTGCTCACTGATATGGAATATTTATTTTAATCGTTACTTCTCACACATAATTGAGGAAATCAGTGACTTGTCTCTAACACGAAAGAACCACGCCAAAGTCCCATCACACAGCCCGATTCTTCTGCGTGTGATACCCCTAATAACACATATATCACATTCCAAGGTGGCTTTGGGGGGGTGCACTAAAGATATGTTATTAATGTTATAACACAATACACATATTCAGCGAATATCCGTTATGTCTCCGCCGGAATATGATATGAATAGGTAATGATACTAAGGAAATAAGAGCAGGAGGCGTGGATCAACATACACATGCCTATCCAGACTCATACTATCGTGTCAGAAAGACTGTGTCAAAGATCCCAAATCCCTTGAAACAATGTTGGTGGTCAAAGTTGTTTATAAACGGAACTCAGGCGATACCTAATTTCCTTCGTGTACACTGCTGTCACACACCATAAGTGTGTAGTAGACCCTGTCAAAACCCACTAGAAACTGTATTGAATTGGTTCTGTGATCATTCATGCAGTTGTATTGTCTAGCGTTCTCCAGCAAGTAGTGCAAGTCTGTTTGTCCCAATCGATTAGATGTGTTCCACTCATATTTCGACAGATCGCGCAAGTGCGCGTTGTAATCCAATATAATCGTATGTGAGCCTAGCAGATCACACTGACACACACTCCCTCACTATCCTTTCCTCAATCTTTCTCGTGAAACACGTTTATTGCTTGCACAGAAATGGACTGATTCTAAATTTTTGTTGATGTCTGTGAGTACATTTCGTACTCAGGAACCAACACGACTCTAAGAAAACTTTTTTTTGTTTTCATTTTTATTCTCTACACTCTATTTTTTATCAAGTTTGTGTTTTATTATTAAAACCACTATCTGGCAACCCCCCCCGTAGGTTACAAATCTGGATGGACTACTTCTTGCTGGCACTGAAAAAATCTTTAAAAAATTGATGGACTTTCATGAATGACAGGAAACTGGTAGGTTTTCTCAAACTAAGTGCATTTAACACAGTCAAGTTGAAGACAATTTTACTCCGCGCTTATCAATTTCACACCGATTTGCCCACTTCTAACTGCAGCGACTAGAAATTTGTTTACTGACGCAGTCGGACATGCTGCGAGTTTGGTGATTCGTAACTACATAATAACAATTTTGCCTGGTCACCATAGCATTATGTTCAAACTTTGGTTATTTAGTGTTTTACTTGTACAATGGTGTGATCTTCTGTATTTTTCCTCTGTGAGAGTTGTTAAAGTAAAAAACATTCTCAAAGTGCCAATGAATTAGTGGATGTATAATTACTACGTCCACATAAAAGTAATTATTAAATTGACATCAAGCTACTGGTGTTACATAGTTGTTGACTGGACCCGAATATTTATTTCAGTTTCCCTGTGGATTTTTAAAAAGCTTCGCAACTCTATACCACGGCAATATGCAATATAAAGATAGTCTTTACAAGGTTTTCATCACAAGAAAAATCATTTGTTAATACTACTCCTTAACGGAAGGTCTAAGTTAAGATGACTAAAGCTCCATGTTAAAGCCGACTCAGAGATTTCCCGAGGAGGGCGCCCCAATTTGTCAAACAAATTGTGTTTTTTTGTATATACTTAAATGCTTGTCCATATACTAATCACGGTGTGAAATGCTAGCTCAAATCGACGTCTTCATATAGAAAATCCCACTTTGTTTTAAATTTCCGTATCACGGAATTTTTGTTATCACGGTATCCTATGGCACTGTTATACGACACCTCAATGTTTACTGCATGGAACGACAAATCCGATCGTCCCTCAATTTGGAATTGGGCATTTTTAGGGGCCTATCTTTATCAAGTTGACTCATTTTATAAAAACGACAAACAATTATATTTCCAAAATCTCTGTAGGTCAGACTTGTAACTCAATTAACATGTATAATATATATTGCAATAATTTATTTATTATGAGTCATTATAAATGTCAATTTTCGCTTGGGTGCATAGATATAACATTCATGACACGTGGTTGAGTAACAGAGAGCGAAAAAAAATTGACAGTTGAAATGCTAATTCTAGTAAACTGAGCTGCTTGAGAGGAAAAATCAACAAGCAAGCCCGAAATTTCAGTTGGAGACAATGGTTTTTTTTCAGATCCCCTTTTCAATCTCTGCTAGGGAATACATGGAGAACATGCTATTTTTTTAACCTTCGGCTTAACATGTTCTGATTTTTAGAAAGGGTAGAAGGTGAAGAATGATAAAGGGTGCTGGGGATAACATCGCATTTAGAACATTGTATTTTTAGTTGCAAACTTTACTTACATATTCACAGCAACTATTTTTTATCAGTCTTATACCAGAAGATTATCTTCGTTCGTTCATAACATGTTTCAACCGTATGAGTTAAACATTTTGTGTCTTGAACTTTAAGCGCTTCCGTATGATTCGTCCCGTTATGTACCATATGAAAGTACATCTCATTAATTTGGCAATTTTGTACATTGTAATGTGAAATGAAATAAACTTTAGGCAATCCGATGGTTTTTCCATATCGGTATTTGCTAATTGCCATATTTACAACACTGATATTTTATTCATATATGTGTAGGTTCGTTTTTCTTTGTGGCGTATAACCAACTAATACAGATTAGTGGACTTGTCGACCTAATCTGATTTAGAACATGCGAAGGCTTTCGCTTGCCTCTTTGGGTCAAGTCCTCCTCCCGTGGGGTGGCTTCGGCGCATGGTGGCGCTCGTCCCTTCATCCCTCTCCCTTCTAGCTATGAGTGAACGCCTGCGCTCGTTGAAAATTCGCCCCAAATTGGGCTTGGGAATTTCAACCGTTCTAAGTAGCTTCTAGGTATGACTGAAAGTCCTCTACAGTTGAAGTAGTTTCCTAGAATTATTTAAGTTGTGTAAGAGGGGGCGTTGGGGTCTTCTGAAAGTAGCCTGCGGGGATCGTCGTGCTGGGGATGGATGTAGGGTGGTTCAATTGGTGCAACGGTATGTTAGGAATTACCTATTTGGCAAAATGGGCCGTCTTGGACTGTAACCTGTGCGTCCTCTTTCCCGCGTTAACGACGTACTTTTCGTTTGCAAGTTAACACAGAAGAGTTAGTGCCGCGCGTACAAGATCATTTCCATGGGAATGTCGAACACTATCACCACTGGCGAGTGCCAAATTGTGTAAACGTTTTTCTATGGATTGTGGTGTGATGCGCTGCCGCACAATGAGGAGTATTGGCGATTTATTCCGTATTGAAAGCGTGCTTGCAATTTTCACGGTGGGGTGGGCCCGGTGGGCCTGTGGTGCTTGTTGCAAGAGGGTAACGTAATAAAGTCCGTAGGCGTGTCACATTGGGGTTGTAGATAACATCTAGCATTTGGGACGTTCAATCAGGTTTTATGGTAGGGGGTGTCAATTATGCAATAGCCAGGGTATTTCGCTATTTCAAGTGCACTGGGGTACAAAAGATGCAGCGGAAGTTGGATTGAGGGAAGTACTTTGTACGGAACGTAGTATTAAAAAGACCATAATAATAAGAAATTAAATATCTATAATATATTATATAATATATATTACCTCCAGACAAAGAAGGACAAAGAAGACCAATTGTCCGCTATCGGGCAGCACCACGAAGGATCACATAATTTATTATTCAAGGTGCAAGAGAACGAGGATTCAGCCATACTTATTTCATGGAGACGAAACAGCTTTAAAAAAATTGAAATTTGCCTGAGTAAATACCTGCAGCGAACTTCCCTGGTGATTACCTGAGAGGAAGTCTGTGCCCCATTAGATTCCACATACAGGTGGACATTCCACATACAGCTGGACACTCCACATACAGGGAGTAGAATTTTGCCGCCGGACTTAATCCAAATATATCAATCCCCATACCCATATGGCGAAATACCTAAGTGAACTCCACACGCCATTGCCGGTAGAGCTTCATGAATAAAACAAGAATGGATAACAAAGATAATATAAATGATGGCTG